>LOEQ01008034.1:0-22388 GCA_001685075.1 Bramus lutescens
AATTGGGGAGGGGGAGGAAAATGACAGGAGGGAGGAGGTGGAAATTTTTAATATTTAAATAACATATAAAAAAGAGGAAAGTGGTGTGGGAGAATTGTCTGTATTCTGTCAATCATGTATTTTCATAAAATGCTGATTGACCAGGCAGTAAGTATAGGTGGGTCAACCAGACAGGATGTAGAGGCGGGGTGATAAGAACAAGAGTATTCTGGGAAGCAGGAAGATCCCTCCACATTCCTGCCCATGCCACCGAAGAAGCAAGATATAAGGTACCCCACCGACAGAGGTACTGAGCCACTTGGCTAATATAGATAAGAATAAAGGGTTAATATAACCTAGAAGAGCTAATAAGAAGACTGAGATAATGGGCCAATCAGTTCTATAACTTAAAAAAATGAATTTATGAACAATCATTTAGGAAATTTGGGCTTAGTTCTCTCCAAACTCCTTCTTGCTTTTTCTTGGGCAAAGTAATTTTCTGGTGTATTCATGACAACCTTTTGGAAAGTCTTGCTCCATCAAACCACGTTAGCCTGGGATGAATCTAGTGGTTCTCATCTTCTGTAGAAACAAAAGAACAACCTCTTTTCCAAAGCAATAAATCCCTTGAACAAAATTTTGAAGTAACGTTACCTTTAAAGTATATATGTTGGTTTAGCTTAGCAGCCCAGACAATGAAATATCTCTCTGTACTTAGCTCATTCACATTCAAAAGATTCAAAGAAAACGCAATAATATACATAATGCAGACTCTTTGTTTATATTTCATCTTTATATGGCTTATTTTTTCTCTTTCAATCAATGCCTATTTGTACTGTGTCTAAAGACTTTTTTATTTTTTAAAAGCATTTACTTTCTTATATAACTGTCTATATTCTTTTTCTTCTCTCTCCCAAGCCATTTAGAGGTCTTTATCTGTCAGAATCTATCTTCATTGCATATCAGTAATTATTTTCTGACCAGGACCACTTCTTAAATTGGAAAGTGGCATCGTAAGGACTAAAGCTGCTTTGCCTTTTGGCTATGCCCAGTCCAACATGGTGGAGGTTCATTTACTGTCTCTGACACTACCAGGTGGGAGACACACTCACCACTTCAACTCTGGTAACCAGTTGGCTGCCACCAAGGAACTTGCAGCACAATACCCACCAGCCCCATTAAAGTGCTCAGCTTCCTGAAAGAGCCAGAGTTCATGCTGGCAGCCATTTTGAAACTACATTTCATTTTATTTCTGCTACCACTGAATCAAAAAGACCTCTCTTAAAGAAAGCATGCCTTTGCTTGTTACTAGAGAGCAGAGTCCACCCAAGATAATGCTGCTGACAAAAAGTCATGCTTAACTCTGTTCTTTTGTGTCTAAGATTCCTTTCCAAGCTTTCTCAGGTTTTATGCGGATTTAGTCGGCCCCTCATTGGTACACCAATTTGTTGGGGGAGACATTTCATTTGTTCCTAGCTGCCCAGACCTGAAATAATCATGCATAAACCATATTATTTGCAATACTGTTTGGCCAATAGCTTAATCAGATTTCTAGCTAGCTCTTATATCCTAAACTAACCCATCCCCATGAATCTATGCTTCACCATGAGGATGTGTCCTACTGACAAATTTTCGGTGGTCTCCAGCAGAGGCATCTGTTCCCAGCAGTGGCTACATGGATTCTTTGTGACTGCGCCTACTCTCTCTATATAGATTTCTTCCAGCCTGGCTATATTCTTTTAAGCTATTGGCTGAAGGTAGCTTCTTTATTAACCAATGTCAACAATAAAATATATACACAGCATAAATCACCTCCCACATCAGGACTCCTTATTTAAAATGTTACATCACAAAAACACATATGTAGTGTGTCAAAGACAATGAGATTGACAAATAAAAAGAAATACAGACATTCTTGAATCAAGTCTACAGTACATACTGTGCTTATAAATTTCTTCTGGGAATGGCAGAATCACAGAGAAAGATTATAATTTTTTGAAATGTTTTTTTACGTGATCATCTTTTTCAATGTGGTTTTTACATTCTCAGATATTAGAGACATAAGGTCATCAACACAAATTTTCAGGGTAAAAGATAATCTAAGTTAAGTCAAAAAGTTGCAAGTAACTTAAAGTTGATATTGTATATATCAAGTGAAGAACAGGGAACTCTATCCTTGGAAGTATATCTCTTACTGACAGTGACAATAGGTCCCTCTCACTGCAGTAGCTATATAAATTTTAGGTCCTGGTGTAATTGATAGCTAGGAAATAACATAACAACCCCAGTAGTATGTAACATGCTGTTAGCACCAAATCCTTGCTAAATAAATTCGTGGTATACATTTTAATAAAATACATGCATTTAAAAACATTGATTTCATATATTTTAATTAAAAATAATGATAGAGGATCACATTGTGCTAAAATTAGTTTTACACAAAGCAGTAAGACTATGTCTTAATTTCATAATATTTAGAGATTTATCTGAGACTCTCGAATATAAGTTCAGATTTGATATGTTTGTTTGTTTCTCCAGATTTCCTTCCTTGCTAAAACAGTTACAGAGGCTTTTAATTTTAAATTGTTACTGTAAATCAGGAGAAGCTATGTTGCCTTCCAACCAGTCTGAGTGCTTAATAGCTTATTCACATGTGATAACACATGCAGCAGGGTTTATTTTTCATTTTAGGAAATTGACTGCTACATTGTGCCTTTCTTTTCTTGAGGTTGAAAATGTAAGCTAGAAATGTCCTCATGTACGAAAGACAAGAATGTCAAGCACAATTGGTTGGAGCCCCCTCCAGTTTTTCATAATACCCATTCTTAATCTTTCATAGAAAACCGCTTTCATCTTTGCTTCCTATGAAATAAAAAAGGACTTGATTACTACTTATTCTTCTCCATGCTTTTTAGCCCATTCCAACATTCATTTCACAGAACATTTTAATAGGCTGAAAATTAAAAAAAAATTCTTCATTTTGTTTTCAGAGTATTGTCACCAATGATTCCAGGTTTGAGATAGTGAAGACAATCCTTTTTCTATACATGGCCACTAAAAACATACGAGTTCTATTTTCTTCACATTCTTATCAGCACTTTTTATTTTTTATGATAACCTTCCTAGCACGTAGGAAATGGTATCTTATTATGTTTCATTTAGATTTCTTCATTTACTAGTGATGTTAAATACCTTTCCATATTTTGTTGGCTCTCTCTCATTCCACCTCTCTGGAAAAATTATTCAGCTTTTGGCCCCTCTGAATTAGAACAACCCCCCACCCCGAAGAGTAGTGTGGGATTAATGAAGGGTTGTGAGTATTTGGCTTGAAAGCATTTGTTTAGGAAACATTTCCCTTTCTAATTTTTATAGAGAATTCTGGAGACTTGAACTGGTCAGAACTGGGGAATCAGGCAAAATAAAGCTGCAAAGAAGATAGGTACAATTGATAATTAAGGCTCTAAAGACCAGTGTGAGAACAGGTAAAGAATTGAACTGTATAGACTCAATGAGACTATATAGGCTGAATGATAGACCATGTTTTATAGTAAGAGCGATTTATTAGCAGAAGGAATTTCTGAAGCCTTGAATATGTTATTTCAACAAATTAGAGAAACTGAGAGAATTTAAAGTTCTTAGGCATGTATAAAAAAGAATTTTATCTGTAAGGATGTAAAGACCTGTGGCCAGGGTAGTAACTCGCACCTGAAATCCCAATCGGTAGAGTCGGGATGATTCCTATTTTATGTGAGGTCAACCCAAGATATGTAGAGATTTCCAGATCATCTTAGACTACAGAGTAAGACTTCACCAAAAGAAATATCATTTCTTTAGATACTCAAGTTAATGTTTTAAATGGTTCTTTAATTGATTATAAAGGGTCATCTGGTTTCTATCTAATGACTACTGAGTTTTGGTCACTCAGTTTTTCCATTCTATTAGAAATGAAATTGACTTAGAATTCATTAAGTGAAATAAGAAATATATATCTTCAATTTAGGCTCATATTATCCAATCTATCTTTTTCTATTCCTAGCAAAGTAACTATTACTTTATGAACCCACCATAAATTCAGAAGTAATACTGTATCTCTGTTTAAGAAAAAATAATATTGTGTCTATTTTAAAGATAATGAGACTGAGATTCAGAAAGATTCCCTCCTTATTTAGAGCCACATGGATAGTGAGAGACACTGTGAGATTTTAAAACATTATTGTCCCCAAAACATATTCACATTTTAACCTTGTCATTCTTCTCCACATTGAGAGGAGAAAGTTAGCAAAAATTAGGAGCAAATAAATATCAAACTTACCCTTTCATCTGTCTGATTCCACTACAAATATTTCCCCTATAAACTTATTTTATATTGAACCTAGAGAACTAGTAACTATTACATAATATTACATAATCTAAAGTAAAACATACAATTAACTGGTTCAATTGGATTTCCATTGATTTCTTTCTTCCGATAGATGCTACTTTGGGCTTGGAGAACAGAATATGCATATGAAAATAATAAATAACCATTTCATGTTATTGCTGTGTAATAGCGATTCTTTACCTCTTAACAGAGAATGTACAAATGCATGTTCTCAGAAACCCAAATATTCAAATAGAAATGAGAAAAAGCATAATCCAGTACTAAAGGGCACATTCTTCAAATAAAAGAAAATCACTGATGCAGAATATAACAAAATTTTCTTGATTATTTTCCTAGCTGTAATACTGTCAGTGATATTCAAGGTTAACCCTCTTTGTATTGTAAGAAGAATTGATCAGCTGTGTTCTTGCAGATTATCTGTTCCTGCTGAGTAAATTGCAGCCAGTATGCTAATCAAGGGAGAACAGAAGCTGCCTTTGATGAAGAAAATTGCCTTTCAGTGACAGGTTATGCTGATCAATCTTCTGCAAGGGAAATCAAGAGCAAAAAGTTGGCCTATAATTGCAAAATGGTACTAAACACATGAAAAAAATAACTAAAATAAAAAGAACAGAAATCAACTCTTGACAATACATTGAATGATTAGCCATTATATATAACCATATTTATATGTGTGCTTTTGAAGTTTAACATGCATGATTTAGTTGTAATATGTGAGTTAGAAGTCTGATTTCTGTGGAACTGAAATAGTTGACAGTACTTCATAATAAAAAAGTCTCATATTTCTCACTTGAACTATAAAAAGTCATTGAAAACTGCAAATAGATAGAATATTGCTACAAAGATTAATTTAACTCCTGACCATTGTTTCTGCATGTAATAACAATGACTTAATTAACAACAGTAAAATCTGTTTCTAAAGAATTCTGTCAGTGCAGTTCAACAAATGATTTTGTTTCAGTGTCTCTATTCAAAGATTTTGTAATTTAATTATGGTATTAAAGATACAAAGTACAGTGTAATGCTGAGTCTTTGGTTGGTTGCATGCACATGTAATGAAGTATAGTACAAAACTTACATTCCTTTTGACAAGTAACTAAGTTTTTTTCAATTTCTTATGTATTTAATTGAATTCAAAACTACTGTGTAACTTAGCAATAAAGGACCTAGTATACAGGAAGTCATTCATTGAGTAAAATATAATTAAGGCATACATGAAATTTGGAAACTCAAGTTTCATACCTTATATTCACATACTATGTTTCTTTATATCTTGGACACAATGAATTTCAAATATCTGAACAATAATTACAGAAGAAAACATTGAAATTCACTTAGAATATGTTGTTTTATCAGGAACCCTAGATTAGAAATGATTTAATCACTAGCATTACTTTGTACTGACTTTCCCTGTTCTACACCCAAGCATGTAGAAATTTATTTTTAAATCATAAAAAATGTTTTCCTACCTGAAGGCTGGCACTGTACATCAGGCAGTTTCATTGAAATATATATAAATATCTATTTGTTATATAGATCCATCTATGATTCTATCTGAAGCATTTTTATTTCTCTACATAAAATCATGAGATTGTTCATTTTCCCTAATGATAAATATTTGAATTAATAGTAACAAATTTCTGTCCTACTGCAGTTTATCTTGCCTAATAATTCTACACTTTAAACAGAATGATAGTGTAGTTATGATTATATTCTCACAATGAAGTTCAACATGTCCCATAACATAGCTTAGCATATCTTATACCAAATTACACAAAAGTACACAAAAGCAAACAATGGCAAATAACTTACTTTTCTATTGCTGTGACAAAACCACTATAACCAAGTTAATATATAAAAGACAGTACTTAATTGAGATTATGTTTTCAGAAGTTTAGAGTCCATGATGATGGTGGAGCAAAGGCATAGTGGCATTAACAGTTGAGAGCTCATATCTTGATCTGGATATAAGAAGAAACACCAGGGGTGGCAAGAGTCTTTTGAAACCTCAGAACCCTTCTCTGTGGCACACCTTCTCCAACAAAGCCACACCTCCTAATCATTTCCAAACAATTTCACAAACTGAGAAGAAATGAATCAACTATATGAGCCTATGAGGGCAATTCCCTTCAAACCACCACGGCCAGCAAGATACTATTATTAGTTTGATGATAATGATTGTCAGACATAGATACATTGTGGTTCCATGAAAGTTAAAATGTAAAAAATGTTAATCTTCTCTAATAGAAAATATATAATATTGCAATTTCAAGGTGAAACATTGATAATAATAATGTCCAGTTTCTCTATTTTTTTGCAAAAAGAACATAAGGCCCAGTTAGCCAAGAAAAGATATCTAAATAATTGCATATTTGGAAATAGTCTCAACTTCAGAGTACTTTATAATCTATTAATTTTTATCTTGATGACCTTACCAATTGAAAAGTCTTATGAAAATATTATTTTCTTATTTTCAAAACTTTACTTTATAGAAGATTAATGTAAGCTCTCATTCTATCAATCACTTATCATTTAACACAGTGTTGCATTATGAAGAGAAATTTGCATTTTCTTCTTTATTAATTTATTTGACAATGCAATATGTTTCTTATTCCATCACAAGTTACAGTATCGTATCCAATTTCATTTTTAGAAACTAATGGATAAAGTTGGGGGTGGTGGCACACGCCTTTAATCCCAGCACTCGGGAGGCAGAGATAGGCAGATCTCAATGAGTTTGAATCCAGCCTGGTCTACAAGAGCTAGTTCCAGGATAGGCTCTGAAACTACAGCAAAACCCTGTCTCAAAAAAACAAAAGAAGCTTTCCATTAACTTTTAACCGTAGAATAAGTATCAGTTATTGCTGTAACAAAATACTTGACAAAGAAATTATATAAATATTTAGCAATGATACGCATATAGCAGGAAGGTATGGGAGCAGGAGTGAAGAGCTATGTGTCACACTAAGACATCAGGAAGCAGAGAGCAGCAAGTGCTTTGGTTCAGCTTGCTTTTTCTTTTTTATTCAAACAAGGACCTGATGCTGTGAAATGTCATCACCCACATTTATAGTGCATCTTTCCACCTCAATTAACCCAATGTAAAAATCCCCCCATAGATGTTCTTAGACACATGTTCCCATGGTTACTCTAAACTCATCCATATTAACAACAATATTAATAATGACAGAATATACAATATGGGCCATTACTGCATTTACATATATACTCTATTCTAAGTGGTCCCCATCATCCACTCACCACTATTCTACTGAAATTTTTTCTTAGTTCTCTTCCTCCTCTTCCATACACACTTGGATTTTTATATCACATTCATTCTCTTGTTCTCTTTTTGAAATATTTTCTTACAATCTCATGGCCTCTTTTCTACTTTTATAAAAGCAACAATTCACATGTATAAGCAAATATAAACACACATACAATTAAAATCTAGTTTCTGCATATGAGAGGTATATTATTTATATTTCTGAGTCTGGCTTATTTCACTTGAAATAATTGTTTCTAATTCTATTCATTTTCATGAAAATTCCATGACTTTATTTTTCTTTATAACTATTAAAATAATATGTTATTGTGCATATTCATGTTTTCATTATCTATTCATCTCTTGATGGACATTTAGGATTGTTCAATGCCATAACTTTTACTAATAATGCAGCTATAAATATATATAAGCATATATATCACTGTGTTAGCATTTAGAATATTTGGGAATGTACATAGACATAATATAGCAGAGTTTTATGGTAGTTCTATTTTCAGTTTTGGGAGAATCAGTCCTAGTAATTACCATAGTGACTGGACCAGTGATTACCATTAATGAATAAAGAAACTGCCTTGTTCTGTTAATAGGGCAAAACTTATGTCTGCAGAGAAGACAGAACTGAATGATGGGAGGAAGAAAGCAGAGTCAGAGAGACACCATGGAGCTGCCAGAGCCAGACATGCCCAATCGTTGCCACTGCCACATGGAGATATACAAATAAAAATGGGTTAAATTAATATAAGAGTTAGACTATAAGAAGTTAGAGCTAATGGGCCAAGCAGTGATTTAATTAATACAGTTTTTGTGTGATTATTTTAGGGCTAAGCTAGATGGGTGGCCAGGATGAACAAGTGGCCCCACCTCCAACTGACATTCCCACTAGCACAGTTTAAGTCTTCCCCTTTTCTATGTCTTCACATGTTGTCAGCTGACTTCTTGATGATTTTAATCTGACTATGGTGAGATGGAGTCTCAAAGTGCTTTTTATTTGTACTTTTTTGATAACTAAAGATAATAATCAATATTCACAATTATTAGCTGTTTGTATTTGTGTTTTAAAGAGCTGTCTATTCAGCTCAATATCCGGGCTTTTCTTTATGTAGTCTATAGCTAACCTTCTGTCTAATATATAGATGGCAAAAAATTTCTCTTGTTCCATAGGCTGTCTCTTCTGAATGGTGATTGCTTCCATAGCTTTACAGAATTAATTTTTATTAATTTCATTTGTCAACTTCTGCTGTCATGTCCTGTGCCACTTAAGTATTGTTACAAACTTTTTTCTATTCTTATAATGTGAACTATATTCTCAGTTTTCATCTAACAGTTTCAATGTTTAATGTTTTATAATGTCCTTGATTCATTTATAATTGATTTGTTTTTACAGAATGACTGATACAGATCTAATTCATGCTTCATATGACTGTTCAGTTTTCTCAGCACCATTTGTTGAAAAAAATTGCCTTTTTTCCCAACGTATATTTTGACACATTTGTCAAAAATGACATGATCATAGGTAAGTGGGATTCTTTCAGCATTCTCTATTCTATTCCATTCGTTTGCCATTTTTTCTCCTTATCGTACTCTCTTTGTTACTATGGCTCTGCAGTGGCATATGAGGTCAGCCATTATGATATCAGGCTCCCTGACTTCTGAGAACCCGAAGGAGTCCCAGTAACTTGATTATGTGGACCATGTACCCAGGGTGTCCCTGATCCATCTGGTTCCTTCAATCCTTCCCCTTCATCCTCCACAAAACTTTCCAAGATCCACGTAGCATTTGGATATAGAACCCTGCATCTGCTGCCATCGGTTGCTGGATTAACTTTCTCTTGTCACTTTGATGATGATTATGCTAGACTCTAGTCCCAGAACATACTTCAGGAGGAACAAACTGTAGACTGAAAGTTTTGTGCCTGGGTTGGAGTCCCAGTCCCTCGACTTGAGGCCTTACCTGATTAGAGAAGATGGGAAATCCAGGATCCATATACCCCATTACTAGAAGTATTTGCTAGGGTTATACTTATAGATTCCATGAACTTTCCATTGCGCTAGGTTTCTATGTCATCCCCAAAATGCAAACAAATTTCAGGCACTTCACCCAGTATTTTCTCCTACTTTATTTCCTACCTAATCCCTCCTGTACCCAGTGAAACTGCTCACAGTCCATTGGTGAAATCTATTTCCCCTACCCAGGGAGATCCTTGTGTCCCACTTAAGTACAACATGTTATTTAGCCTCTCTGGGTCTATGACTTGTAGGATGATTACCCTTAACTTTTCAGCTAATATCCATTTATAAGTGAGTGCATACCATTTTTGTCCTTCTGGGTCTCGGGTACCTTACTCAGGATGATTTTTTTCTCGGTCCTTCCATTTGCCTTTAAATTTCATGACGTCATTGTTTTAACAACTGAGTAATAGTCCATTGTGTAAATATACCACATTTTTCTTTATCCATTCTTCAGTTGAGGGACATCTAAGTTATTTTCAGTTTCTCAATATTATAAATAATGATGCAATGAACATAGTTGAGCAAGTGCTTTTGTGATAGAATTGAGTATCCTTTCTGTATGTGTCCTGTATTGTATATCTTGGTCTTGAGGTAAACTGATGCTGAATACTCTGAGAAATCTCCATATTGATTTGCAAATTGACTTTACATGTTTGTAATTCACCAGCACTAAGTGTTCCCCTTAAACTACATCCTCACCAACATGTGCTATCACCCGTGTTTTTGACCACAGCCATTCTCACAGGTGTAATATGGAATGTCAAAATCCTTTTGACTTTCATTGCCTGATGATTAAGGATATTAACATGTCTTTAAGTGTGTCTCAACCACCACAGATTCCTCTCATGAGAATTATTGCCTTAGATATCAACTCATTTGCTAAATTGGATTATTTAGTTTTCTGAGGTCTAGTTTCTTGAATTCTTTATATATACTGGAAGTTACCTTTCTGTCAGATATAGTGTTGTTAAAAATCTTTTCCCATTCTGTGGGCAGCAGCCTTGTCACAGTGACATTGTCCTTTGCCTTACAGAAGATTTTCAGCTTCATGGGGTCTCATTTCTTAATTTTTGATTGTAGTGCCTGGGTACTACAGGAAGTTGTCTCCTCTGGCAATGTGTTTAAGACTATTCCAAAATTTCTCTTCTATCAGTTTCAGTGTATCTGCTTTTATGTTATGATTTTTAATCCACATGGACTTGAGTTTTGTACACAGTGATAGATATGGACTTACATGCATTCTTCTATATACAGACATCCATTTAGATCAGCACAATTTCTTGATGATACTTTCTTTTTTCTATGTATATTTTGAGCTTCTTTATCAATCCTTGTATGTCCATGGGTGTGTGGATTTATATCTTTGTCTTTGATTTGGTTTCTATTATCAACCAATCTATTTTTATGCCATTAATGTGTACTTTTTAGTACTTCAGCTCTGTAGTATAGCTTTAAATCAGTAATGATGATACTTCTGGAAATTCTTCTATTGTACATGATTGTTGTAGCCATTCATGGTTTTTATGATTTACCATATGAAGTTGAGTATTAGTCTTTCAACACCTGTACAGAATTATGTTGGGACTTTGGTCAAGATTATATTAAAACTCTTAGGATAATCATTATTGCTATATTAATTGGATTGATTCATGACCATGGGAGATCTTTCCATCTTCCAATATCTTTGTAAATTTCCTTCTTCAAAGACCTGAAGTTATTGTCATACAGGTCTTTCACTTGCTTAGAGTTATGCAATATATTTTTCACTTTTTCTAATTTGTTCAATTTCCTTCTTTAAACACTTGAAGTTCTTGTTAGATATGTCTGTGACATGGTTTTAATTACTATAATATATTTTATGTTATTTGTAGGTATAACGAAGGTACTGTTTCCCTGATTTCTTTTTCAGTCCATTTGTCATTTTCATGTAGAAGGCCCACTGATTTTTTTTTTGAGTTAATCTTTTATCCAGCCACTTCTCTGAAGGTGTTCATCAACAGTAGGTGTTTCCTAATCGCATTTTTGGGGTCACTTATGTATAGTATAATATCATCTGCAGATAGCTATATGTTGATTTCTTCATTCCTGTCTTACTTAGGGATTTCATTGCTTTGAAGAGACACCATGACCATGGCAAATCTTATAAGGAAAACATATAAATGCAGTGGCTTGTTTACTGAATTTACCTGCTTTCTTTATAATTCAGTCCATTATCATAATGACAGGTAAGAAGTAGGTATGCAGACAGATGTGGTGCTATAGCTGAGAGCGTGACATCTTGGAGGTAAAACGAAGTCAACTGTCCATGACACAATGTGAACCTTGAGCAAAGGACCACAAAGCATACTACCACCATGACACATTTCCTCCAACAAGGGCACACCCACTTGAACAAAGCCACATGTCCTAATAGCAACACACCCTTTGAGATTATGGGGGCCAATTACATTCAAGGGACCATATTGTACTCCCTGACACCAATTAGATTATAAAAATATCACAATTCAAAGTTAATTGAGTCCAACATCAAAAATCCCCATTGTCTATCACAGTCTCAACAATGTTTTAAAATCCAATGTTCAAAATCTCTTCTGAGATTCACCCACACTCTTAACTATATTAACATGCAAAATTAAAATAAAAAACTGATCTCATACTTCCAGTATATATAATGGTACAGGATATACATTACCATTCCAAAATAGGGAAGAGTGCACAGGAAGGAAATATTGGAGCAGTACAAGACTAAAACCCAGATGGGCAAACTTCTAACTCTGAGTCTCCATGACTGATGTCTAAAGGCTCACCATAATGTTCAAATAGAGCAGCTTTGTTGACTGAACTATACTTCATTCTCTTGGACTGTTTCTACTACCTGTTAGCAGCTCTCTTTGGCAGGTATCCTACAACTGACATTTCTATCATTTTGAGTTCTCCAAGGCAATCCAAGCTTCAATTTAACAGCTTCACACAATGGCCTTTCTATTGGGCATGTGTAAGAGACATCACTAACACATGCCTGGCCTCTGTGGCATTATTTCATAATTCACTTATTCTATCATTAACTATACATGACGAACCATGTGGCCAATTTTCCAAGTTCTGCCGCTTGTTGGGACTGGAACATGCCCCCACCCAGTTCAAATATATCTTCAAAAACTTTCTGACTTTCAGTGTCTAAGCTTGACTGTCCTGAAGCTTGCTCTGTACACCAGACTGACTACAGACTTGTAGATTCACCNCTGCATTCACAGTACTGGGACTAAAGGTGTGCCCCACCATTCCAGGCTCTATGCTTTTCTTTACATTCTTTCCACAGGTTGGAAACTTAGGTGGGTGGGATTTTGCCCTGATGTTACTATTTCCTTTATTACATTTCTTAATTTGTTTATCTCCTTGAACACAGATTTAAGCTCTATTTCACTTGGTGCTACTCTTTCTCCCCTTAAATTTTTCATTTTGTTGATTAGCCTGCTCATCCTGTTCCCTTTTGTTATAAATATTCATTAGAGTTACCATTGAAACCACATAACAAAGTCTATAATGGGCTGCTTTGAGATTTTTCTCTTGCCAATGGAAGTAATCCAAAACTCCTCAGTTTAGCCTTAGGCAGACTTTCTTCACCAAAACATCACAGGAATGATCTCTAGGCAGCATACTAAAATTCTCCTCTGAAGCTTCTTGATTGATCCCCCAGCAGTTTAAATAACTGTTAGAACTTCTGTCCTCCATGTTCCTACTGGTGTGGCCCATTAAGCAGTGCTTAAAGTAGTGCACTGCTTTCCTAACCCAGAGTACCAAAGTCAAAATTCTTCCAAATGAGCACATTGTCAGGCCTATCACAGCAATAGCCCAGTCCCTCGTACCAACTTCTGTCTTAATTATGGTTTGGTTTGCTATGCAAAAACAACATGGTTACAAAAAGTCATATAAAGAATCCATATAAATGGGTTGGCTAACTTATAGTTTCAGAGGTTCAGTGGCAACATGTAGCCAGATGTGTTGCTGGACCTGAGAGTGCTACATCTTGGAGGCAACAGGAAGACAAGTGACTGTTACACTGTGTGAAACTTAAACAAAACTCAAAGACCACCTCTGCAGTGACATACATCTTCCAATAAGGCCATTCACACTCTAACAAAGCCACCTCTTCTAATAGTGCCACTCACTATGAGATTATGGGGAATCCATTACACTCAAACTACCACACTTTGAAATTTGTGGATTGATCTCCTTAAGATGTGTTATTGGTCTAGCTAGCACTTCAAGTTCTATATGAAATACAGATGAAGATAGTGGACAGCCTGGTCCTGTGCTTGGATTTAGTGGAATTCCTTTGAGTTTCTCTCTATTTAATTTGATGTTGGCAATTGGCTTGCTAAAAACTGCCCTTCTTATTTTTAGGTATGACCCTTGTATCCCTGATCTCTCCAAGACATTTAGATCTTCTCAGTATCTAATGGAATCATAATGTTTTTTTTTTCTTGCAGTTTGTTTATACAGTGGATTACATTGATAGGATTTCATATGTTGAACCATCCCTTCATATCTGCCATGAAACCTAGTTGATCATGGCGGATGATCTTTTGAAGAGTTCTTAGAAATAGTTTGCAAATAATTTATTGAGTATTTTTCAAGAATGTTCATTAGGAAAATTGATCTATAAATTCTTTTTGTTGATTTTTTTGTGTGGTTTCAGAATCAGGGTGTCTTTGATTTCATAAAATTAAATTGCCAATATTTCTTCTATTTTTATTATGTGGAATAACTTAAGGAGTATTGGCATTACCTCTCATTTGAAATTCAGGTAGAATTCTGAGCTAAAACTGTCTGGCCCTGGGCAGACTTTTTTTTTGTTTTTGTTTGTTCGGTTGTAAGATTTTAGTTTCTGCTTCTATAATCTAAGGGTTATAGGTTCATTTAAATTGTTAATCTGATTTTGATTTAGTTTTGGTAAGTGATATCTATCAATAAACTTGTTCATTTCTTTTAGATCTGCAGAGTACAAGTTTTTTTGAATATTAAATAACGATTTTGTGAATTTTCTTATTGTCTATTGCTATATACCCAATTTTCTTTTCTGATTTTGTTAATTTGGATATTCTTTCTCTGTATTTTGTTAGTATTGATAAGGGTTTCACTATATTATTGATTTTCTCAAAGAATCAACTAAGTTTCATTGATTCTTTGTATTGTTCTCTTTATTTCCATTTTATTGACTTTAGCCTTCAGTTTAACTGTTTCTTGCCAGCTTGTTCTCTTGAGTGTATTTGTTTCTTTTTGTTCTAGAGATTTTATATATGTAGTAATGTTAATAGCATTACATGTCTCCAATTTATTTATGAAAGCACTTAGTTCTTTGACCTTTTCCTCTCATCACTGTTTTCAATGTGTTCGATATATTTTTATGTGTTGTACATTCCTTTTCATTGATTTCTAGGACATTTTAAATTCCTTTATTTCTGCCTTGACCCAGTAGTATTTCAGTAGGTAGGTGATCAGTTTCCATGGGTTTATAAACTTTCTGTTGTTTCCATTATTGTTAAAGTCCAATTTTAATCTATGATTGTCTGATAGGATACAGAGTCTTATTTCAATTTACTTATCTTTTCCGACTTGCTTTGTGACAGACTATGTGGCCAATTTTGGAGAATGTTCCTTGGTGTGGTGAGAAGAGAGCATATTCTTTTGTTTTTAGCTGAAAGGTTCTGTAAATATCTTTTAGTTCCATTTTATTCATACTGTCAGTTAGATCCATTATTTCTCTATTTAGTTTTTGTCTGGATGACCTGTCTATGGGAGATGGTGGGATATTGAAGTCTCTCACATTAATTTGTGAGGTTCAGTGTGTGATTTAATCTTTAGTAATATTTATTTTATAAATGTGGATGCCCTTGTGTTTTGGCATAGATGTTAAGAATTGCAATGTCCCCTTGGTGGATTTTTTTAATGGGTATGAAATGTCAATTTCTATCTCTTTTGATTAATTTTGGTTTGCAGTCTGTATTAGTGCTGTCTAGAGTTACATAAACTATTTCTCATATATATAAACTTATGAATATATTTTATATACTTATTGAATATATATTTATAGATATGGAATATATATATATATATGATTTTTNTTTGCAGGCTACAGTTCAACTAATCTAACAATTGCTGTCTGTGAAAGGAAAGTTCAAGAATCTAGTAGGTACTCAGTCCCACAAGGCTGGGTGTCTCAATTCGTCTTCTGTATATGCTGGAATGCAGAATAAATAGGCTCCAAAGCCAGCAAAAGAATACATATGTTGTCAAGGTCATGTCAAACAGGCCAATAAGAAATAAGTCATTTACTTTATATAGGCTTCCAACAGAAAGTGTGGCCCATACTAAAGGTGTGCCTTCCTGCCTCAAGATCTGGATTAAAGATGTGCTTCATCTGACCTCAAAATTCAGATCAAAAGCCTGTGTCTTCTTGCCTTCATATCTGTATCATAGGTGTGCCCTCCATTTCTTGACTGTAGATCATTCCAGAAATAATCAAGTTGACAACCACAAAAGTTATCACAATCCACCCCTTGTCTACTTGAAACATAATCATATCTTCTTATGTCAAATGAATAGTAACCAGACCACAACGATGCCTAAATATAATATAACTATCCTATCTACAATCATAAGCACATCATATATTTAGCCAGGTCATAACTATGCTTAACATGATATAACTATACTTTATAACACCAATAATGAATTATAAATTTAGCATAGGTAGCAATGACCTTCATTATCTCAAACTTACATAGGGTAACCATTGATTTTCTCCTAACTGAAGTTAAAGAAATTGAAAGAAACCACAAATATCTGCACAAATGCATTCTTAATGTAATAAAATAGAAGTACTCAAGTCAATTATATTTCTTATTTTTTTAACTGGCCACAAATGGCCTTAGAAGGTATCTATAACTTTCTGCCTCTACTACCCATTCTGCATTTCCTATACCCTCTGCAATCATGTCAGATCTTAACTCTTTTAATGGAGGAGTGACCTATGCCTCCATTCCTGATGGGTCTTTGCCATTTGTCATCCTGCCTGGATTAGGTTGCTGCAGCTTCCCATAAACTTTAATCACAGGACATGGTAGCACCAAGAAATGCTCTAAAGTATCTCCTGCATTCAAGACATAATCCCTCTAACCTCCATTGTAGACAGACAATCCAATTTCTCCAGATTAGTCTGGATCTATCCATCCCTCCTAACACTGTTCTCCTTTCTTAGCCTGTTGGCTTAAGGGCATTAGAAGCCTAAAGTATCTTGATTATCTTACTGAGGATACTTCTATACATTTGCTTGCAAACTTCAAGGCAGCATTGTTTTTTTAAATGCTAACTAATAATCCATTGTGTAAATGTGTCACATTTTGTTTATCCATTCTTCAGTTGAGGGGCATCTAGGTTATTTCTCGATTCTGGTTAATACAAATAATGCTGCTATGAATATAGTTGAGCAAATGACCTTATGATACAAATTTGCATCCTTTGGGTATATTCTCAAGAGTGGTATTGCTGGGGTCTTGGAGCAGATTGATTCTCAATTTTCTGAGAAACTACCATATAGTCCAAAGTGACTGTACAAGTTTGCACCCCCACAAGTAATCAGTAAGTGTTCTTGACAGCACAAAGTTTCACTTATTTTATTGGTTTATTGCATTTCTGACTGGTGTAAGATGTAATCTCAAAGAAGTTTTGATTTGCATTTCCCAGATGACTAAGGATGTTGAACAATTCTTTGAGTATCTTTCAGCCATTTCAGATTCTTCTCTTGACAATTCTCTGCTTAGATCTGTATCCTATTTTTAATTGGATTATTTTGTATTTTGATATCTAGTTTCTTGAGTTCTTTATATATTTTGGAGATAAGCCTTCTGTCAGATGTGGGGTTGGTGACAATCTTTTCCCATTCTGGAGGCAGCAGTTTTGTCTTCTTTACCATGTCCTTTGCCTTACAGAACCATCCCAGTTTCAGAAGATCCCATTTATTAAGTATACTAGAGAAAGCCATCCTGAGTGAGATAACCCAGATCCAGAAAGACCTAAAAAAAGGATAACCAAGCTACAACCCAACACCCCCTCCAAAGCTAGGTAACAAGGAGTACCTAAGAGAGACTTTCATGGATGTCCCTGAGAAAGTGAAATAAATTAGATCTTCTGAGTAAATTGGGAGCATGAGTTAGGAGAGGAGGAAAAGAGGGAGAGGGAAGGAGAACATAAAGGATCAAGATTGCAAATTGGTGGAAAGACAGAGGTGGAGAGCAAGGAAAAAGTTACCTTGATAGAGGGAGTCATTCTGGGGTTAGGGAGAAACCTGATGCTCGGGAAGTTCCTGGAATCCACAAGGATGAACCCAGCTAAGACTCCAAGCAATAGTAGAGAGGGTGCCTGAACTGGTCTTTTTCACTAAATGGACTGGTAATTATCCTAGTTGTCACCATAGAACTTCCATCCAGTAACTGATGGAAGAAGACACAGAAATCCACAGCTATTCACTGAGCCTAGTTCCCAGAGTCCAGTCAAAGAGAGGTAGGAAGAATTATATGAGCAAAGAGATCAAGATCATGATGGGGAAATCCAAAAAGAGAGCTATTGGAAGCTCGCTGACTCTAGACAGACATCTGGAGAAACTGCATAGGACCTAACTAGGCCATCTGAATGTGGGTGACAGTGCTGCTGCTTGGGAAGTTTGTGGGGCCACTGGTAATGGGATCAGAATTTACCCCTAGTGCATGAACTGAATTTTGCAGCCCATTTCCTGTGGAAGATATCTTTTTCAGCCTTGATACAAAGGAGGAGGGCCTTGGTCCTGCCTCAACTTGATATGTCAGATTTTGTTCACTCCCCATGGGAAGTATGACCATTTCTGAGGAGTGGATGGGGGTTGTTTGGGGGAAAGGTGGAGGGATCTGGAAGAGACAAGGGAAAGGGAACTATGATAGATATGTAAAATGAAGAAAAAAACCTTTTAAATAATTAAAAAAGAAACCTGAAGTAAATAAAGAGAAGTCTGTGCTTCCAGTTAAATGGAATGTTTGCTATGTCTCCTGAAAGAAGAACTCTTTCCTCTGAAACCAAAACTGCTAAGTCAGCAGAACCTAGGGTTGCAGGAACAGGACACAAAAACTTTCTTAGAGTGTCACTAATGGTGATGGAGAAACAATACCCTTTCCACCACTGGAATCCTGCACCTGTGCATCCTGTTTCTGGGAGAAACAGCATTATATACTGGACAATGATTCAAAGCATATATTGCCTTCTGCAGAATGCTGTTTCAGAATTTCATGCTGCTCCCTTTAAGTGGAGAGTGAGACTCTCTTTCCTTGCCACCCAGACCCAAATAATCACACAGAAACTATATATTAATTACAACACTGCTTGGCCAGTGACTTAGGCATATTTTCAGCAAGCTCTTGCATCTTAAATTAATCCATTTCTATTTATCTGTGTATCACCACGAGGCTGTGACCTACTGGTGAGTTTCTGGCATCTGTCTCGTTCGGCAGCTACATGGTGTCTCCCAAACTGCACCAAGCCTCTCTATATATCTCTCTTCAGATTGCCCCCTCCTGCTGACTTTACTCTGCTAAGCCATTGGCCAAAACAACTTCATTCATCAATTAATAAAGCAACACATATACAGAAGGATATCCCACATTATCTGACACCTAATAGGTGGTATAACTGTGTCTTCAAAAGGTCATTCCATCTTTCTTTAACATAAGCTTCTTTAGGATGGTGGGGAACATGGTAAGACCAGTGGATCCATGAGTGCGTGCCCACTGTCACACTTCTCTGGCTGTGAAGTGATTTTCTTGGTTACAAGAAATATGAGGAATATCATGTCAATGGATAAAGCACTATGTAAGTACACAGATGCTGGTTTTGGAAGATACATTATGTTCAGGAAAGGTAAAATCATCAAAAATATATACATATACATATGTATATGTATATGTATTCCAGTAAGAACAACGTATTGTCCTTTCCATAGAAGATGGTCTCCAGTGTAGTCAACTTGACACCAGGTTGTTGGCTACTTGCCAAGGGACTTATGCCATATCTGTGGCTCAGTAGCAGTTGTAGCCTCACCAGACTCAGTGAGTGGAAGTCCATGTTGTTAAGCCCATGAATAACCTCAATGTCTGCAACCATAGCTGCTTTGTTCATGTGCCCAATGAGCAATGACAGGAATGGCTGGGGAAAGAGGCTGACAGTTAACAAAATGGGGGCCATCCAATGTATCTGATTATTGAACTCCAACTCAGCTGGACACCTTTCTTCTGATGAACATTTAAATAGGATAACCAATCAGAGGGAACACCATAGGAGGCTATACATACATTTTTTGCAACAGACAGCTGTATCAAAAGTACAAGTGTAGGTATTTGGGCAACTTCTTCATGAGACTTGTTTGTGCCTTCAGGGCCTGTTAGGGCCTGATTGAGTATATACTACTTCAATTTGATAATAGAGTGCTACTGTGCAATCCTGCTTTATGAAATGGTGGTTCCTATAACAGGCAGCTCATGAGGGGTAGTTCAGATCACCTGGTAACTTGATGGCCCATTGTTCAACATTGTTTCTACTAAAGCACAATAGCAGGTTAAGAGTTGTCTTTCAAAGGGAAAATACTTGTCTTCAGATGATGGTGGAATCTTGCTCCAAAATTACAAAGGTCTCTTCTGTGCTTCATCTATAGGGGCCTCCCAAAGGTTCCAAAGAACATTCCTGTCTGCCACTGACCTCAAGTACCATCAGATCTGGTGGAACATATAGTCCAACTGGTACAGCAGCCTGCCCAACACCCTAAACCTGTTGAAGATCCTTCTCCTGTTCCAGGGCCCCCACAAAGCTAGCATAATTCCAAGTCATTTGATTTATGGGGCAGAATAACACACCCAAGTGAGGAATGTGCTTTCTCCAGAATCCATATAGGCCCACTAAATATCGTGCTTCTTTCATAGTAGTGGGAAGAGTCAGGCAGAATAATGTATCCTTCACTTTAAAAGTAATATCCCTGCATGGCCCACATCCCAGGATTCCTAAGAATTTCATTGAAGTAGAAGATCCTTAAATTTTCATTGTATTTATATTCCATACCCTGATATGCATATGTGTTACCAATGAGTTCAGAGTGGTTGCCACATCCTGATTACATGGTTCAACAAGCATAATAGTATCATTATAGTGAAACAGTATAGTACATTTTTTTGAAAAGCAGATGAACAATATCCATTCCACCTAAGTTATCACACAGGGTAGAAGAATTAATATACCCTTAGGCAAAAGTGTAAAGGTATATTGATAGCCATGCAAACAGAAAGCAAATTATACATTCTGGAACTGGAGAAATAACCACTGGGTGAGTTTAGAGACCCACAGGACCTACTGGACATACAGTGAGTTGAACATCAGTCAAAATTCCATTAGTCACTACTTTCAAGTCCCTACTTGAATGCAAGGGCCCCAATGTATCTTGTAATATCCTGGTATTACCATCAATTCAAAACCAGTATCCAACATACACTGGAAACTTTAATTGCTTTTCAACCCATTGTACAATTACCCTTGTACCTGTGTCTTGAGGTCACCATTCTCTTCTTTACATTTCTTAATCTGTTTATCTCCTTGGTCTCATAGGGAGTGGCGCTTTTAGGAGGTGTGGCATTGTTGGAGTAGGTATGGCCTTCTTGGAGGAAGTGTGTAACTGCTGGGGGCTGGGCTTTGAGGTTTCCTAAGGTCAGGATACTGCTTAATGTCTCAGTTGAATTCCTGTTGCCTACAAAATGTAGGACTCTTAGCTACTCCTTCAGAACCACATCTGTCTGAATACTGACAAGCCCCCTGCCATGATGATAATGGCCTGAACCTCTGAAATCATAAGTGAGCCTCCTTAATTGAATCTTTTCCTTATAAGTATTGCCATGGTCATGGTGGATTTTCACAGCAATAAAACCCCCTAAATCCTGTCAGAAGAATATTTCAAAGAGTGGGGCTGAGGGTACTACTTCCTCAAGTAAGATATTATTTAAGTACCCAAGGTTTCAGAGTTCTCAGCTTTAATATGGTCCATTCATACATTCCCATCCCAACTTATAGGATCTCATTCTTTACCAACTAATGCTCTTACTTTAACTGTTGATATTTTTTGAGGTTGAGACTTTGTTTTTTGTTATAACTCTACCAACATTATAATGAGGGATTTAGTTTAATTTTATGCAGCTCAAACTGAGGCTGCAGGAGAAAAGAGTCTCTTCCAGGGCACACTTAAAAATTTTTAGGCAGTTTATTTGTATCTAGAATTCAAAGGTGCTAATGAATTAAAAAGCCTACTCCAGATACTTAAAAGATTCATCCTTATACTTCTATTTATCTAGAACCACTGAGGTATCAAAATCTGCATTAGTAAGAGAGGGTTCTCGAGAGTCACTGAACTTATATAATATATATAATACATGCAATATATTATAATTTATTTATATATATTTCTATAAATTGAATTTATTGGAATTACATTTAGGCTGCAGTCCAACTGATCTAACAATGGTTAGTTGTGAATGGAAAGTTCAAGAATCTAGTAGTTTCTAAGTTCAGTTCTGCAATGGTGGGTATCTCAGCTGGTCTTTTTTATGTGGTAGAATCCTGAAGAAGAAGAAGAAGAAGAAGAAGAAGAAGAAGAAGAAGAAGAAGAAGAAG
>LOEQ01008035.1:0-11149 GCA_001685075.1 Bramus lutescens
CGGGGTAGGAAATTAAAGTTCAGGGACATTAAATAATTGCCCAAATCTGTTGTCTAATATGTTACAATGTGATATGTAAAAGGCCAATCCACTGATTTAACGGTTCTTTCTCCCATCATTCCATATGGAAATCCTCAAAGGATTATTTCATAGTGTGTATGCACATGTGCATGTAGGTACACACGTGTGTGGGCATGTGAAGCCCAAACATTGACACTGGGTTTCTTTACCAATTGCTCTCCACCAGGGTCTCTTCACTGATCCGGGAGCTCAGCAGTCTAGTTAGACTACCCGGCCAGTGAGCCCATGGCATCCCCCTGTCTCTGCTGTTCTCCTAGAGCTGTGTGTGGATACCCAAGCAAACCTCCAACAGCCAGCTTTTGATATGGGTGCTGGGCATCCAAGCTCAGGTCCTCAAGTCCTTGACCCACTGAGTTACCTTCTCAGCCCACTTCTCAATGATGGCATTTTATTTTTTTTCAGTATAGTATGTGGTTGTTATAATTTTTTACATATGTATTTTCATCAAGTATTACTGGGTTCCGTCAGAGGCTTACCACTAATGAATAAAAAATTTCAATAACTAGATCTTCCCTGGTAAATCATAATTATTTTTTACACTATGCAAGTCTGTGCAGAAACACTGGTCCAAGAATGACTCTCCTCTTTGTTATCAAAGAACATATGTAACCGCTAAAATGGCATTGCTTCTCAAAATAGATGTTAATTATAAGCTTATTTCAGTAGAAAATAAAATGAAGCACTCCTATTTGAACAAAATTAAAATATCCCCAGATTCAAAGTGCTTTCTGAATGGATATGCCAGCGTTCATATTCACTAAGAATTGTGCTTTATTTTGCATTATTGTCTTTATTTAAAACGTTACTTTTGGTTAGGTAGAAAATAAATTTCTAAAAGATGTTAAATTACAAATAAAATAGGTCTGTCTACCTACAACTTGGGAGTCTGTGCTAGGCACTGTGTTGGCTGGCCTTTGAAGGCAGCCTATCATCAAATTGCCACACAAATTCTACAAGGTAAACAGAATCATCCCAGTGTGTACGAATCTACTTTCTGACGATAGAATCGCAGACTGTATGATTTATGAATAGAAGAAGTTTATTTAGCTCTTGGCTCCAGAGGGTGCACAGGTCATGTGGGAAGAGGGATTTCATGTGGCATTGGACCAGAAGGTGAAATTGTGCATGAAGGCTAAAACCCACAGAATAGAGTTGTTGTTATAGCCCCCTCTCATAATAACAAACCTCTTCTGTCTGTGCTAGTTTTATAGACAATCCAACCAGCTCTTATTAGACCACCTTCCGGTATCACTGCATTGGGGATCTTGCTTCTAGTAATGAATTGGGGAGGTGCCTTTCAAACTCACCCTACAACCGATGAAACAAAGACTCAAGGGGTGAAAAACACTATGACTGTTACAGGGGCTCCATTCCAAGTGCCTTTTCACAGCCAGTGCGTCTGCTGGCTAGAGAGCACCAATGGTGACTTCCTGGGAGGCAAGGAGTATTGAAGGACATCTAAGTCCCAAGGTGAGGTCCAGGCACAGTAAATTTCTACAATGATGTGGAACTTACAATCTTCTCTACACAAGAAGAACCGAGTCACAAGGCCCTGGAATGTTCTGAGGTTTGCCCAGCTCAGTGGACAAGGATTCTCTGTGGAAAATGAAATGGGTTGCTTTGCTTGGTCAGTCAGTCTGTCAATTTGCTAACGTCTGGTCACCCGCTGGAACAGGAAATGTAGCAATGCCTCCCTGGGAAGCAAATACATGAAGAAGGTAATTGAAAGAGTTAACCAGATGATACAGCACACCCCCAAAGTTTCCAGTAAGGAGCACAACATTTCAGTTCTCCCAGCTCATAGGGCAGACGGATTATCAGACAACTGATTAAGTTAGCTTGCTCTTTGTGCTCATAGACTGGGAGTTATGATTAAATAATTGTGAAACATTGCATACTTCCGAGTTATTTCCCCTGATAGTCTAAATTTCATTTTAATTATTTATTGCATTAGACAACTTTTGATGACTATAACAAAATACCTAAGAAGTTAATTTAGAAGAGTAAAGGTGTGCTTTGACTAAAGTTTTGTAGTTAAAGTCCATGATCAAGGAGCTTCATTGTTTTGGATTTCAAGTGAGAGACTGGGGTGGTGAGAGGTGGGAATGTAAGGCAGAGTGAAACAGCTTACGTCACTTGTAACACAAGCCCTTTCAAGGATGCACTCACAGTGACCTAAGATCATTGGTTAGACTTCACCTTCTTCACCTTTATCCCTTCCAAAGCACCATGCTGGGTATAAAATTGTTATACAGAGCTTCTTATGACCTATTCAACATGCAAGCTATTGAAGTACCTAGGATGATCTTCATATTTAGCATGGTACCCAGGATAAAGCACTTCCAACTCAACAAGGAGGAAGGAACTATCTGGCTGGACTATTTATTCGTATGCATCTGTGGATCTCTGAAACTGATATCTACTGTTAAATCAAGTGAGGTGGAAATGGTGCAGGGGTTCACTTACTGAGTGTGCACATCCTGCACAGTGGATGCTGGCTGGGCTCACCTTCAGAGCTTATAAAACTTCCCTTCTGCTTTTAAGAGCCTGTTGTTATTGAGAGAAACAATATAGAATTGATGTCATAAAGCAATCCGAGCATCTCTGACATTCACCATCTGTGCTAAAGAGGGACCTGCTGACTCCTCAGAACGTCAACATTCCTGACACATGGAGTAATTGTTCCTACAGTTAATCACTTAAACAAGTGCAACCCAATAGGCTGTGTCTTAGTGCTCGCCCAAGTCATTATTGGTAGCTCTGTACACATCACAGCACACATGAAAAGAGGAGGGGAATTTATACTTTCTGGTAATTCAGAAAACCCAGATTTTAATTTTTAATTTTTATTTGCTTGCTTGTTCATTTATTTGTTTGTTTATGTTTTTGAGACAAAGTGTCTTGTAGCCCATGTTGACCTTGAACTCCTGACCATCCTGCCTTCACCCCCTAAGTGCTGGACTTGTAGGCATGTGCCATTGTACCTGGCTCACAGAGTTAATGTTTATGTTTAGTGACTCAAGCATTCTTTGATCTTAGAAACACTTGATCTTAGATTTTCTGAACCAATGATTTCTTCCTCCATCCTGATTGTGAAGTTTTGCTTTTGTAATCCTGTCTAATGATGTTATTTTTGTGGCCTTTGTTTTATACTTTATGCTGCTCTAATGACATTTTTAATACAGGCAGAATATGAATAATAGATGAAGAATTAGATAATCTATCATGAACCAAGACTGCCTCACAATATGCCAGACTGATGGATAGGTTCCAAGTTATATAAAGTATTAAATTGATATACAAAGTTGGAAGAAGCATATTAAATATCTGCCATTTTCCTCTTTTAATATTTCTTCTCTAATTATGTCAGCTTTATTTTTTTTCCTGAAAGCATTCATTTTAACAATTGATGTGAGCTAGGCCATAGAGACACAGGATTAAAAAAATAAATAAGACAAGGTTAAATGTCACTCCAGCCTGATCTGGCCAAGAAAGCAGACAAGTGTTGTACAGCTCCAGAGTCTCATCAACCAGCCTGGGCTTGCGGTGAGCAGGGTAAGGTATGGGAGAAAATTTCCATTATAGAGATAAGGTCTGCAGGGAAAACAAGGCTCCATGGTTAGATAATCCTAGCTGAGAGAGTAAGAGTTGGGTCTATTGAGTTATCACTCAAAATTTCTACTTGACAAATATGTATTGAGTTTCTGATGAACATTGTGAGCTTGGCAAATGGCATGGGGAGTCAAAATTCCGAGAACCCATGATCTCCAACTTAAAGGAACTGATAGTTTTATAAACAGTCTCCAATAAAGCCATAACTATCATAAGCATATGATGAGATGGTAAGGTTAATGACACAGAAAATAAATACTAAATCAATAATTCCCAAATGAGATATCATTTTAAATGGTTGAAAATAATTTGTTACCAGAATCTGGGGTATGCATCTTGTTTTGGGAAGGTGAGTCCAAGTGACTGAGAAGTCAGTTCATTGTAAGTATGAAGTTGATCTTTAGAGTTGTTTGAGATAAAGTAAAAAGATCTCTGTAAAAAAAATACTGGTCACCAGATATAGCTCAAGTATTTCTGTAGGCTAAGATGGATGCCTATGTGCCACCTTCAAAACTAAAATTTGGAGCCTACTCTTGACCTGATCTTAGAGTTACAATGTATAATTTCCAGTTTGAAAATGCAAAAATAAACTCTGTATTTTAAACTTCTTTATTATGAATGGAGATGTGAAGAATGTGTCATATTTAACACAATAATAAAGGTTTGTGATGTTTCCTTTTAATTGTTACCATGAGCACAATTGTGTCAGAATTCTAACAAGATAAGCCTTCAGGGCTCTTAGGATTATTTTGAATGATGCTCTAACTTGAATTTTATTGACATAATAACACGGACCCCTTGAAAATCATTTGCTGATATTTTTGGTCACCTTTTGCTGTAGTTTATATCTGGAATGGCCACCCAATGCCTGTGTGTTGGTGGTGAAGGCTTGCTCTCAGGTTTATGCTATTGGAAGCAAGTAGAACCTTTAAAAGATGAAGTCTAGTGGAAGGCTTTGAGTCACAGGGCATTATGGGCTCCCAGCCTCTTCCTCCACCTCTCTTTCTCACCTGTCTTTGGCAGAAGGGGAATAATTCTGCTCCGACACTACTGCTATGATACTCTGCCACAGGCCCAACCATTCTGTGACTTTTCCTAGAGATATGTGAGCAAATACCCATGCAACCAAGATAAGGCACTGATGGCAGATCAAGGGACTGATTCCTCTCTAGTCTAGCTTACCGAGCCAATGGCTTTTCTGAAGTGACTTACAGGAGCGTGGGACTGAAAGACAACCGCATTACTGAAATGCCCACCTCAGTAGGTGTGATGGTTCTTTACAGTTCCAGCTCGCCTGATTAGTGTGTTTCCTTTCATTCTTACTGCTCATGTAACCTTGAGTTGGGGCCTTGTGATTCTTAATAGCTTCAGGAACTTCCTGTGACTTGGTAGTTCCTGAGTCTTAATTGAGTGTTTCAATCTGAAGAAAATGACTTCCAAAAAAAAATTCTAAAAGCCACAATATAACCACTTTTCTTTATGTAAAGCTACTATTTTAGATATTTATTACAGTAATGGGAAGCTAACTATTAGAGCCCTTTATATTTGGGCTTCTTAGATTTATTTGTATTAAAGTCAATATGCATATCATGAAGGAGAGGCAGCCATGCCATGACTTACACTTAGCAGAAATCACCGAGGTCATGACTGGATGGACAGAGAGGCCATGAATTCCAGTAACAAGGGAACAAAATCCAATGGAACAGGAACAAGTTATGGCCAGGAACCATGAGTGAGAAAGCTGTCAACATGCAAAACAGATAGGAGAACTTATCTTTCTCCAGACACATTCTTGGGTGGAAAAGGGAGCAGAAAGTCAACAAAGACTTCCAGTGCCAGTGTTTTCAACAGACTGACAGGAGCCAAGTAAGTGAGGAAGAAGCTGTTTTTCCTCGTAAGTGGGTCTGGTAAATTGAACACAACTGTCACAGAATGATTTAGAAAAAGATACTGTGACAAGCCCATTGAAGTAGCAGAGAATTATTGACTCCATATATAATATCATTATGGGGGACAAAATGCAAAGAAATCCACATAAAGTCCTGTTCTGGTTTTCTCTTTAGTGCCTTGCATGCAAAAAAAGGTAAAACCTGGCCAGAAACATCACTTCCTGCACATTACTTGTCATGGGCAGAAACCACAGAATCTACTGAGCGGGAAGCTGGATGCTGACTCCTGGCCTCATTCTACACTAAGAGCTTACTTACACTTTCATTTTATCCACGTGGCCATCTTCTGCCCTCTCTGTTTTATGTTTTGAGACTATGGCATCAAGAAGTTAAAGTCAAGAACACATTACATGTAAGTGACACAGATTAAAACTGAACCCAGGACTCTTTTAAAATCCAGATTCTTAATTACATGTTACTGCAATTGGTTCACTAAATAATAAGCATGGCTTTGCACCATGCTGCTGTCAAACCACTCAATGTACTAGCTTCTGCTCATGAAAGATGTATTTGTCTTATTTTTCAATCTCACTCTTAAATTTTTTGATGATTTATATATGTATATCTTTATCATATGTTTTATTCTCCAACTCCTCCCAGGTTTTTGTAGGGTAAAAGGGCCAGCCAAAGCATGAAATCTAGCACCCTGACCCTGAACCCAGAGCCAATGAAACAAACCCTGGGTCTGAAACCTGAACCAATGAAAGAAACACTTTAGCTTTGAACCCAGAGCCTAAGAAATACACGGACTCTTGAAACCAGAGCCAAAGAAACACACATTGGCCCTGAAATCAGAGCCAACTCTGCCCCTGACCAACTGAACATGAAGCCAACCAATCCCTGAGCAGGAAACCAACCAATCCCTGAATACCTTGACCCAGAACCCAGAGCCAGTGAAAGAAACAAACCCTAGATCTGAAACTTGAGTCAGTGAAAGAAACACTTTAGCTCTGAACCAAGAACCAAAGAAACACCCTGACTCTGGAAACAAAGAAACAGACTTTGGGCCCTAGAACCATAGTCAGTAAAAGAAATATCTGTTGAACCCCAAAACTAGACCTGAAATTAAAAAAAAAAACAGTGAAAAATACACAGTTTGGCCCTGAAACCGGAAACAAGTCTGCCCCGACCAACTAAACTAACCAATTGTTGAACAGGAAAAATAAAGCAAACTAACCAATCCCTGAGCAGAAAATCTTCTCCAACCGCTAAGAGTCCTATATAAATTCCCCTACCAGATCATTTGTGAGCTGTCCTTTCCCACCCTGTCAGAGGCAGTCACTCTCTTAGACGCCTTCTTCCCAAATATATCTCTTCCTTAAAAGTGTTTCGAGTGAAGTTCTTTAGTTGATAGTGTGGACAAGAAGAACCTTTGCTGAGACACTCCCTTGGAGGGGTTGAGCAGAAAAGTCAGAAGAAACAGTTACATCTGCTAGGAAACTCCCTTGGGGAGGATCAGAAAAAGTAACTTTGTCGGGGGGGGGGAGCCTGAAGAGATTGTTATATTTCTGCAGGGGCTTCCCCTTTAGCAGAGTGAAGGAGAAGTAACATCTTAGGCCAGAACAGAACAGAAGAAGAAACAGGTAGCTCTGCTAGGACATACTCTTGGGGTAACTGAGCAGAGCTCAGCTGTAATGGCTCTCTCTAGGAGAGGAGCAGGATTGTTACATCCTGAAGGGAGACCATCCCCCACCACACCCCAGCTTCAGGTATAGTCTGAAGCTCAGAATACCTTATTCAGTCTCCAGAGCTATCCTATTGCAGCTCCAGGTATAGCCTGACTCCCCGACAAGTCAGGATACCTTTCCCTCCAGATCTGTAATACTTGCTCGCAGCTCTTCCCATATCTCTACTCACTCAACTTTATGGATTCTCTCTCTCTTAAAAAAAATCAAAAGAAGCAAAAACCATCAAAATAAGATCAAAATGTCAAAACAAAGCAAAATTAAAACCTCCCTTCTGACAACACCAAAACAAAACATTGAATTAGCATTGTGTTGGACAGCTATTCCTACGCATGAGGCCCAGCCTGAAGTATGATTGATATAATAGTGACACTCCTTTGGAGAAAACTGATTTCTCTTTGCTAGGTATTAATTTCAAATAGCCTTTTGGTTAAGGGTGAGATCTCTTGTACATTTTTCCTACTCAGCGCTGTGAGATAATGCTCTTGTACACTGTAAAGATTTTTCACTCATATTGGTTTAATAAAACACTGATTGGCCAGTAGCCAGGCAGGAAGTATAGGTGGGGTGACCAGACTAGGAGAACTCTGAGAAGAGGAAAGGCAGAGACACAGTTACAAGTCAGACACAGAGGAAGCAAGAAGAGAATGCCTTACTGAGAAAAGGTACCAAGCCACATGGCTAAAAGAATTATGCATTGAATTGTAAGAGCTTGGTAATTACAAGTCTTAACTAATAGGCCAAACAGTTTGTAATTAATATAAGCCTCTGTGTGTTTCTTTGTGACTAAAAGGCTGCAGGATCAGGTGGGACAGAAACTTCTGTCTACAACTCAGTGCTGGGACAGCATCTGTCTTACATCTATGCAGGTCTTGTCCATGCTACCCACAATCTCCATGAGTTCATATGTACATCAGTACTGTTGAGCCTTCAAGACACTGTTTCCTTGGAGTCGCCATCATCTCTGGCTCTTATAATCTCTGCCTACTCTTTAACATAAATATCTGAACTTTGAGGGTAAGGTGTTGATGTAAATATCCTTTTTAGGTTTGAGTGTTCCAAAGTCTCTCGGTCTCTACACTCTGTCCAGTTGTGGGCTCTGGGTTCATTCTCATTTACTGGGGAAATAAGCTTCTCTGTTGGAAGTTGAGTAAGGCACTGATCTAGAAGTATAGTTGCTATATCATTCGGACTCATTTTATTGCTTTGTTCCTTTAACAGAATAATAGTAAATTTTCCTCTAAGTTCATGACCTGTCTAGTCTCAGGTTCTTGGCCACTTCAGCAGCATGTCAGGTAGGGGTTCATCTCATAGAACAGGCCTTTAATCTTTAATCTAATTTTTAAAAAGTGTTTGGTTAATCTCATAACATACGTACCACTCCTTCACCAGTATATCTTGCAGCCAAGTTGCTGTTGTAGATTGCAGGAGCTGTAGCTGGGTGATGCTGATGATTACCTTTCTCTTCCAATGATCACACAGAGGGCAACTGGATTGTTCTGTGTGCAGAACTGACAGCACTCTTTAATTTAAAAAAAATTAATCCAAGAATCACATGAAATTGAAACGTCCTCTATCCCACACTTTAGAGTCAGAATCATGCTTAGAAATGTGCAGTGGGCAAGGGACGAACCTCCATTTACCCTGACCTGTTAGGTGCTACTTGTGACCCCTGCAGTTCTGATATAGGATGAGCAGTTTTACAACTTGAGTTCCCCAGGAAGCAAACTCTGAGATGGAGAGAATGGTGCAAGGAAACTTGGAAGGGGTGGGGCAAAGGCAGAATTTGAACAATTCTAACACCATTTAATTCATATGACCCCATGTTAGTGGAGGCTGTTTGTTTAGTCCCAGCCATTCAGACCTGAAATAATCACACAGAAACTGTATTATTTGCAATACTGTTTGGTCAATAGTATAAGCATATTGGTAGCTAACTCTTATATCTTAACTTAACCCATTTTTATTAATCTGTGTATTGCCATGTGGTTGTGGCCTACCGGTGAGGTTCCATCCAGCGTCTGTCTCCTGCGTCTGCCTCCTGCAGTGGCTCCATGGCTTCTCACTGACTCCATCTTATTTCCCCCAGTATTTAGTTTAGTTTTTTCCACCTCGCTTCATTCTGCCCTGTCATAGGCTCAAGCAGCCTCTTTATTAACCAATGACATTTACAGCATACAGAGGGGACTCCCACATCAACCCCAACTGAAGATACCCTTCTGAGTCATCTTGATTTGAAGCTAGGTAAGAATTCATTTGTATCCCACTTTGATCAATTGGTTGAAAGAGCAATGGACAAGGCATCCCCTATTCCAGGAGAGGTTATCCTCAGAGAAAACAGAAAGCCAAGTGTCATCTTATACATTATTCCTGAAACTAAGGAATAAACTTTTCTTCTCTGGTGACTGATCTTGTTTGTAAATCAAAGCATACACAAGAAAGAAGAGTGAGAGAGACCAGATAGTTATCTGATCTTAATGGTGACACACACTGAGGACCACTAGCTTCCCTCTCGTGGCTCTTCTGGGGTTCTTTGGAGGCATTCTCATCAATATATGATCTTTCTCCTAAAGCTCTTAGCTGACACTGTCATGGAGGCTGCTTATCTCTTCTTAGTATGCTTCCCTATGGTTTCTAAGTCCATCATTCTGCGGGGTCACTTAACCCTCCCAGTGGAACTGGACAAATCACCCAAAGATAAGTCAGAAGCATCTGTTAGGGGTACTTTTTGCCCATAAGGTTTGGCATCTTGGTTTCTATTTCTCCATATGTGCAGACATAAAGAGGAGGAAGTTTTTCCTACTCTAGGTTTCTACAGGAATATATCTGTTATTAAATCTGAGTCTGCCAAACTTGAAAAGTCAGCAGCTAAGTTCCCTGTAGTAATAAGGGGGGGAGCGGGCCCTGCTTTTCGTCCAGCCCAGCTCCCGCACGGCTAGCTTNTAACAACACACAAATTGTATTCATTTAAACACTGCCTGGCCCATTATATCCAGCCTCTTCTTAGCTAATGACCCTCCACTTAGAGTAAGTTCATTTGAGGAAAGTATCCCTTCCTCTGGCAAATCAACCCTATCTGAGGAAATTTTTTGCTCTTTCTCTTACTCTCTCTCTCTCTCTTTTCCTCTCCTTCCCTCCCTTTTCCCTTCCCTCCATTCCCCTCTCTCTCTTTAACAATAAATCTAGAAGTAAATGATGAACTAATAATGAAAGAACCAGTTTTAGAATGGGTGCCACAAGACTGGTCTAGTACCTTTGGCGTCCTTGAAATTATCCTCTAAGAAGTTCGGAATCCTTAATTTATCACTTGACATCGGGTCTCATTAGACTACTTCTGTCAGTTATCTCTCTAAATAGATTACACTTCCTAAAGCGCAGATTGAAATTCAAAGTTTACCATAGCAGAGCAGGTTTCTGCACATCTCAGAGACTCACCAAAAGAGGAGAAAATAGGAGGGAAAGAGGATGAGAAGAAGTAAAAGGAAGGAAAGGGAAGTGAGTGGGGCAAGAAGACAGAAAAGGGTATATGCAGCACAAAGCATCAAGATCTTCCAAAGATAGTAAGTGGGGGTCTTGAGAGATGGGTCAGTAGGGAAAGCACTTACTATGCAAGCATGAGAAACTGATTCCAGGTGCAGTGCAGAAGCCTGGAGTGGCAGTAAGCTTAACATCAGCTCTGGGGGTGTCCAACAGGTAGATCTTGAGGCTTTTTAGTACATGAGCCAGCCAATTGAATCAATGAGAGACCCTGACCCAAAAAAACTTTCTTTTTCTCTCTCTCCCTCTCTCTCTCTCTCTCTCTCTCTCTCTCTCTCTCTCTCT
>LOEQ01008036.1:7595-22506 GCA_001685075.1 Bramus lutescens
TCTATCTATCTACCTACCTACCTACCTACCTACCTACCTACCTACCTACCTATATCTAGTATATAACTAACAGATAAATGCAGGCTTTTCAAGAGTCACCTCATCAATCATTATTTAAAAATATTTTTTCATTTTAAAATTATTTTTGTGGGTATATGTGTGGTTACACGTGTTTCAGAACATGTGTGGAAGTCAGAGGACAACTTGTGCTTGTTTTCTCTCTTTCTTTTTTTTGAAACAGGGTTTCTCTGTGAAACAGTCCTGTTGTCCTGGAACTCCTGTGTAAACCAGGCTGACCTTGAATTTAGAGGCACGCCTTTGCCTCCCTAGTGCTGGTATTAAAGGCTTGCGCCACCACCACCCAGTTAGCTTTCTCTTTTTACCATGTGGCTTCTGGCAATTGAACTCAAGTTTTCCAGGCTTGCTGAACCATCTCAGATGCCTTAAAATTCTGGCCTTCACATGCACATATACATGTGTTTGTACACACGCCCACACATGTGCATAACTGCATGCACACAGAGCCCATGAACTGAGTCATTGCTTCTTGCACCTCTAGTGGTTTCCCCACTGTATTTAGAATAGCATTGAGGCTTCTTCATATGAATTACATTGTGCACGCATGATGTCTGCAGTCCCCACATCCGTACCTGCCATCTCTTTCCTTTCCCCTCCAGCTAATCATGCTGTCATCAGTTGGTCTTTTTTCTGTTCTTTCAGCTTTCCTTACCTCAGTGTCTCAACATAGATACTTTCTACTGACAATGTTCAGTCTTTGTTTTCTCTGTAACTTGGACAAGTTTGGAACTAATTTTCTACTTGATGGCTTTTATTTTTTCATTCATCCATTTATTTAAAAAAAAACCCAAAATTTATTTCATTCTATTTAATGTGCATTGGTGTTTTGCCTGTATGTATGTCTGTGTGAGGTTGTCAGAAATTGGGTTATGGACAGTTGTGAACTGCCATGTGGATGCTGGGAATTAAACTCTAGTCCTCTGGAAGAGCATTCAGTACTCTTAACTCTTGAGCCATCCTCCAGCCCCCAGTCATTTATTTTGAGGCAGGGTCTCACTATGTAGCCTTAGCTGCCCTGGAACTCACAGAGATCAGCATCTGCCTTTGCCTCCAGAGTATTGGGTTTAAAGCATGTGTCACCATGCCTAATGATTTATTGTTTTGTCTTCCTGTGTTCTTAGATTATAAATTCCATGAAAGAAGAGTCATGTTTTTGGTTTTGTTTTTTTTATTATTTATTTATTTGCGTTTTGGGACAGGGTTTCTCTGTGTAACCCTAGCTATCCTGGAACTCACTCTATAGGTTTACCAGTCTCACAGAGATTCGCTTGCCTCTGCTGGGATTAAAGGTGTTATATCCTTTCTGTATAGCACATACTGACACTTGGTAAGTATCTGAATGACAATTTGCTAATTTCAGTGCACTGTGTCCACAGCCCTGGTTGGTAGTTAGAAAATTGATACCCATGCCAGTTGTCCTTACTTCTGTTTGTTCAGAGAGGAATAACTGTTGAAATTGAGGTTTCTGTTAAAAAGCTCACAACTTTTGCTTTGCTAGATTATGATGCTCATTAGTCCCAAGAATCTTTGTTCTTTACAAGTTTTTAAAATTCACTTGCTCATGACATTAGTATTTTTAGATGTGTTTTATTTTATTCTTTACTGTTCTTTGCCAATTTCATGCAGGGTAGTCTGAGTTTTTGGGCAATTTCATGCTCCATTCACTGGCTCATTCTCCTGTTAGAGCGCATCTGTTCTCCCTTCTATATTGATCTCAAATTTAGGAGCTAACTTTTTTTGATGGGTGGAAGAGTTAATGCTGGGGCTTAAACCCAATGTCACATATACACTAGGCCATCACTCTACTACTGAGCTACATTCTCACACTCTCAATTTCTTTTTTTTTTCCTGAGGCAGGGTCTCCTGGATTCTGGGCTAGAATTGAACTTGCTATGTAGGTATGTAGTTGTAGATAACATTGCACTCTGATCTCCCTGCTTTTACTTCCTAAATTCTTGAATTATAGGCATTTGCCATCATGCCTGCCTTAACTTTCAATCTTTTGTTAAGGAAAATTTCAAACATATAAAGGTAGAGACTGATGTGAACCAATCAGGTTTTCTCACATGCCATGTTCAGCAATTTGCAGCATATGGGCGGTCTTATTTAATTTATTCCCCCCTTCTCTTCCATATTTTAAAACAATATTTTAAATCCCAGACATTCTACCATTTCATCTGTAAATACTTTAGAAAGATATAATCAATTTAAAAACTAGTTAACTCTTGGAAAATCTGACATAAAAAAGTTCCATTTGTCTCCTTGAATCTGAGTCTGCATGCCAGCTGGTGAATTTCCATGTAGACACCACTCCCAAGGTTTGACTCACTATTGAAAGCATATATCCCACTGTAATTGCTCAGACTGTTTGCTAGAATGTGCTGTGGTGGTTGTCTTAGGTCCCCGTTGGGTGGAGGGAGGATACTAATGAGTAAACTCACACATTTTTCTCTTTGGAGACGTGTAAAGACAGATGATACTCTTTGACATGATGTGTTCTAAATATTTTAAGAGGTGTCTATAAAACAAGAGGGAAATATGCTTTGTGGATTTAATAGAGTAAATTGCTGTAGTTCTTTTGGGTAAATTCCTGAGAGTCACAATTAGGAGAGAGAAGGAAAACCCCACAATCTAGATGATTCTGAACTAGAAAGAACCCTGAACCTTGGGAGGGAAACCCTGATCCAGAGCGAAGTCACACAGTATGGTGTGAATGTGGTCAGCTGTGTGCAGGGAGTCAGAGTTGTCACCTGGACTGCTGTAAGTTGCCTGTAAATGAAATTTTCCGTAGGATGGGAAACCAAAGCTCTATTTTCTTTCAGGATTGTTACCTTGTGAAATTTAGAACTTGGCACAGAACAACACTTCCTTGTGGGGAAATGAAGGGAAATAGAAACAATTATAATCACTTTTAATTTAAAAAATCCAACTATATAGAAGAATAAATGTTGTGGGACCACCACCCAAGAGAACATGCACACACTTCCTGTCTGCTCTTATCAGTCCACACGTAGTACCTCAGACCGCGCCCTAATGGGTAGATACCCAAAATGCTATTGGCTGAATGAATTTCCACAATAAATAAATCCCTGCATCTAAGAGCCCACAGGTCCTAGCTGTTCGGGGATTGCAGCCCTGCTTGTTCCTTATCCTGAATTAGCAAGTCTTTTGCCCATGGTTGATAAAGAGGTAGCCGATGTGGTGATCTCCTGTTTTGGCAACTCCTTAGAAAAACTGCTTTTCTTCATCCGGCTATACTCCTGTAACTCTTAGTTCATACCTCTAGTGAAGTCTGCCTTACACAGTGCCTCTGGTAGGGATTTTTGCCACCGTCATCCCTGGCCTTAGCATTTAGAATGTGATCACAGACTGGAGAGATGACTCAAAGGTTAAGGGCACTGGCTGCTCTTCCAGAGGTCCTGAGTTCAATTCCCAGCAACTACATGGTGGCTCACAGCCATCTGTAATGAGAGCTGGGGCCCTCTTCTGGCCTGCAGGAATACATGCAATCAAAACACTGTATACATAATAAATAAATCTTACCATGTGATCACTTGGAAAATATTTGTTGACACATGTTAATCCCCTTCCAATATTAAACAATGTGTTTGTTATTTCTCCAGTGACCTTGACCCAGAATGTGCTTATAATATGTAGATTACCTCTTCCTAGAAGTTCTGTTTTTTCTCAGGATTTGGATTATTCTCTTGTTTGGTGACCTTCCAGTTTGTTCTTTATTAACTTTTTACGTTAATATATGAAATAATGAGTTTCATTATGACATTTTCATGTTTGTATATCATTGTACTTTGCTCCCTGGCACTATTTAATTGATATTTTCAGACTGCAATTGATTATTGGTAGCCATGATATCTTGGAAAATGAAAGTATGCAAGGAGGGATTACTGGGTTCGTTTTCATTTTTTTCCTCTGAACTTTTCTATTATCACATTTCTCTTTGTTTTATGGTAACTGTTTGTTTTACTCATTCATCTTTCTCTCCCTCTCTATCTTCTATCTATCATCTGTCTGTCTGTCTATCTATCTAGTGTTATGGGTGTTTTACCTGAATGTATTGCTGTATTTGCCCTGTATGTATAATGCCCACAGAGGCCCCTGGAACTAGAGCTATGGCTGGTTATGAGCTGTCAAGTGAGTTCTGGAAACCCTGGTCCTCTGCAAGGCAGCCAGTGCGTTTCACTGCTGAGTATCTCTGTAGTTCCATGCACCTATTCTCTCTGAGTTGCTCTGATTAAAATTTTAAATTCTTTCTCTTTATCCCATCTTAATCAACTACTTCTCTGCCACTCTTGTCCATGCTACTGTCTTGTGGATTTCCTTTTGTTCTCAGTGCAGCAACCTGAATCATTCATTTTGTATATAAGTCAGGTTATGTCCCTTCTCTTTCAAAGCTTCTCATTCCACTCTGAGTGACAACCCATTAGGCCTTATCAGTCTTCTATTAACTCCTTCTGCTCCGCTGCTGGCCCTCGCTTGTGCTGCTGTAGCCACTTCAGCTTCTTGCTCTCCCTTGAAAAGGATTGCCTTGTGGCTTCTGTATTGGCTGTTCCCTCTGCCTGGAATGGTTTCCCCTGGATGTCTGCATGGCTACATTTCTTATCACAGTCCCTTCTCTGCATCGCTGGTCCCTTCTCAATGAGGCCCATCCTTATGATTAGGGTGTGGTGACTTTGAGACCAACCTGGTTTCATGAAGCCCTGTCTTAGAAAAGAGGGAAAATAGTTTCTCTGTCCCTCATGTCTCTTTTTTTCTTTGGAGTGGGGAGGCGAGAAGGGGAGGGAGATTGAGAGATTTATATTACATGTTGTTATTATTGTTTGTGGTGTTGAGACTATAACCCAGGGCTTCGTTCTACCATGGAACTACAACCCAGTCTTAAGAGTCAGCTAGTCTTATGTCTGTTTATCTTGCTCCATTAGAAAATAAGTTCCATGAGATCAGAACTGTATGTCTTGCCATGAATAGTGATATATCTCAATTAAAGGGCTTGGTGCATAGCAAGTGGCTACTCCATAACTGATAATTGTTGAGCAGGGATGGTGATGTATTTACTTCAATGGTGATTGCTTTCTAGCATGGATTATACTGAGATTTGATATCTCACACTGAAAAAAAAGAAAGTTAAATGAACTGTAAGCTGTTAAACAGTTTCGTTTTTATATTATGTGTGTGAGTGTTTGCCTGCATGTATCAGTGTACCATATGTGTGCCTGATGCCTGTGGAGGCCAGAAGATGTTGGGTCCCCTGGTGGTTGGGAACTGCCATATGGGAACTGAGCCCAGGTCTTCTGCAAGAGCAGCAAGTGCTGAACCATGTCCCTATCCTAATTTTTTCCCCCACCCTTCTTTCTTTTAATTGATGCTTTCACAGTGCCTAGAGCCAGTAACAACAAAGTAGTATGTATAGTTGAATATGCTACCATTAACACTCTGTAACCTTTATGGTCATTCTCCAAGATAGGTGATAATAGTTTTCATTTCTGTTTTTTGAGATAGTGTCTCATCTTGTAACATAAGCTGGTCTGCAGCTTCCTGTGTAGTACAGGCGGACCTTGAATTCTTGGTCCTCCTGCTTTAAAAGCCTCTTGAGGGCTGAGATGATAGAATGTGTCACCATACCAGGCTCTAACAACAGCAACAACAATAATTTTGTGAGTTTAGATTAGGAAACAAGTATAGAGAACCTACTTAGCTCAGGCCTCGTGCCTTGTGGTTAATAAGAAAATGAGCTTAGTTATGAAATCTAGGTATGATCACAAAACTTTCCTGGGGCTGTATTCATTTATTCTCCTGCCCTTTTTCCCTCTCCTGCTCTACCCACTTATCCATAAATATAGAGACTTGGAACTTGAGACTTGGCTAAATAGTTCTGAGTATTTCCAGAGAACCCAAGTTCAGTTCTCAGAACCGCTGGAGGCGGTTTACAACTGCCTGAGGCGCTAGCTCCAGGGGGGTCTGACTTCTCCTTGCTCTGTTTGCATCTTTATTCAGTGCATACCTTTACACAGGCACGTGTACATACAAATAAATAAAACGAGATAAAAAAGAATGGTCACATCATGATGTCCTGCCTGGGCCCAAATTTTCCAACTTCCTGCCTCAGACTCTAAAGAGCTAGGGTTACAGGTGTGTGCTGTCTTGCCAGACCATGTCATCTTCTTAAGTCCTTTGTTAATAACTGTTTCAACAGTTGAGAAACAATTTATTGTAGATTTTTATTTGTTTTTTATCAAAAACTTCTTATTTATTGTATATATGTGTGAGGACACACTTTTGGAAGTGAGAATAGAACAATTTGTGGATCTTTGGATAGATGTTCTGTTGGAAGCTCCGCCTCAGCCCCCCTTCTCCCTCTCCAAACCCTGCCCCTCAGAAAACCAGCCAGATTGCACCTACAGGGTCACATAGACCTGCCGTGTGATTTCTCTTTCTCTCTTTAAACCTGGTCTTTTTGATTCTGCTTGTTCTGACTTATTGCACTGATGGAGAAACCCACTACTGGGGATCCAAAAATACTTCTCAGTGGGAGTCCATTTTTCTCTTTCTACTGTATGTGTTTGAGGAATCAAACTCTGGTCGTCAGGTTTAGTGACAAGCCATCTTGCCACCCCATACTGTGGATTTTTAATTTAAAAACAATTCCAATATTGTCATCCATGTGTTTTTCCTAGAAATGAGAAAGGTAATGTGTTTATCTGCTAACTCTGATTAGATACTGTGAAAAAGTACTTGCTAACAAATACTGTTGTCAAACTTGGGTTATCCAGAGTCCAGATGATTGACTTATGCATCTCAGAGAGCACCGACCTGGAGGTGGTGGGGAGCACAGACTGGGGAAGGAGTGAATGAGAGTACATACAAAGTAGCTTTAGATAATCAAGAACTGATGTTGACAGTTCCTGAGAAGACTTGAGGTGCCAGAAGTGCTCTGAGCAGTTGGTGCTTTCACTAGAAGTTGGAATGCACTCATTTAACTGGCACTGTCTGGCTGTAAATAGGTCTGTATTGTTTTGAGAAGAAAGCCAAAAACAAACGTTTATTCAAAAAAAAAAAAGCTGCAAGCTGGCATGGTGGCATACTTCTGTAATATCAGCACATAATGGTTAAGGCAGGAGAATTTTGAGTTTGAGGCAGCCTGGGCTTGTATAGGGAGACTCTTGTCTCAAACAGTGGGAGGAAGGAAAGGAGGTATAGAGGAGGAAGAATGGAGAATGACAAGGGGCGAGAACGGAAGACGGAAGACGGGAATATAGTACCCCAGCTGTCCCTGGGCTGGGAAGGTGGTGCTCACCTTTAATTCCAGCGCTCAGGAGGGAGATGTCCTAGGCCAGCCTGGTCCTTCCTGGTCAGCTGAGGCTACAGAGAAAGACTGCCTCCAAAACAAAGGAGCTCAAGGACAGCTTTGGCTGGTGTGGCCCTTTCTCCAAAACAAAACACCACCAGAAATCCACTGGTCTTGTAGTCCTGTGATCTAGTTTTTCTGTTATGAAGTAACTCTTTCAATACACAGTCTTCTGAATGGGGATGAAAGGGTTGGGTAGCTTAGGTTCTGAGGCTTTTGTTAAAAAAACTTGACCAGACGGGGCCTTTAATCCCAGTGCTCTGGAGGCAGAGGCAGGTGAATCCCTGTGAGTTCAAGGCCATTCTGGTCTACAAGAGCTAGTTAGTTCCAGGACAGCTAGGACTGTTACACAGGGAAACCCTGTCTCAAAAAAGAAAAAAATTAAAAATAAATAAATAAATAAAAGCTTGACCAATTCTGACTTTGTCATTTTTCTAAAGCTGGTAAAAAGTAAGAGGTTAGAAAAACTTTGCTTATATTACTGCTCTTATAAAAATAGAGTTCATTTCATTATGAAGTGAATAGACCTGGGTTCTGAAGAGGCTTAGTCAGCGGGTGACTCAAACAACCTTTACATAAGATGGTCTCATGTTTAGATCAGTTCCAAAATACATTCCTTGACAACTTTCAATTAAAATCCAGGATCTCATCTTGAGATTAATGTAAGGAATCTGTCATTAGCTTTTATCTTGTTTCTGTTCAGATTTTTTTCCCCCCCAAAGTAAACCAATCACTATTTAGGAGCAGACCTTTTCAGTCATAGCTTCCAATGAAGTCCTATTATTCTTAGTCATTCTCTTCCAAGTCCTTTTCCTGTGAATAAAAGATTGAGCTCATACCTTTGCACAAGATCTGGAGAGTATTTTAAGCCTGGCATGTTGAGACCTGGCAGGCTTGACTAATATGTGGATAGACCAGCACATTAGAATGTTTGTGAAGTTCCAGGCCACAAGCTGTGTTTTAAATGAATATTGGCATGTATAAAATTAATGAGCGGTGAGCAGCACAGACATTCAAAGGCCCTTTGCACTGGTGGCTGACTTTCCTGAGGCTCTCGCTGGTCCCACACACCTTGCTTTAAGCAGTGCCAAAATCGGGGTCAGGTGGGGTTTGCTTCTTTGTGCTCTGCTGCCTTCTGCGTTCAGCAGGGCAAAAGGCTACTTTCTCTCTAGGTTCTTAAACTCAATCAGTTGGAAAATTTCTGAAAATAAATTGGATTGGTTACTGTATTTCTATATGTGACCTCTACTGTTCCTGAGAAAAAGCCACTGTACATACAATGGATACTCCACATGCAAAAGTGGGAAAGGACCCTGCCTCCATATGTAACCTATCACTTAATTTATCATCAGATGGCTGGTTCATTTGGCATGGATGAAGGTGAGTTTTGTTGTTATGCACAAGCTGATCAGTTTTCCTGACTTGGTGGTCCATGCTTATCATCCCAACAAGACTGAGGTCAGTCTGCCCTACATGAGACCCTCAACAAACCATTAATAGAAAACAGAAAAACTACTCAGTGCTTTTTAGTGATCTGTTGTATCGTCTGTGCCCTACTGTTGGCTTAATATTGTAGCAGTCATACTCATAAAAATAGAGATGTGCATTATATTGTGACAAAAAATTGTTTAAATGTAAGAAGAAAATCAATTCTAGTGTAATTTATTTTGTGAATTTGGGCCAGTTGAAGGCCTTCAGTCAACATGGAGTAGACCCTGAATATGTGCCAGGCCCTGATAAGCCTGGAGCAACAGAGGCGTTTTAAGGATGATCTCTCGCTTGGACAAAATGAGGGAACCTGTGTATAATTAGTTTGAATGGCCCTGATAGAGCAGTGGGCAGAACTGTGGGAGCATGCAGGGGAGAAAAACATTAACTCTAGGGAATTAGAGGGCTTTAGAAAAATTGTTTCAGCTGAATCTGAGGTAATAATAAAAATTGTAAGTCAGAGGCTGGGGGTGGAGGTGGTTGTGCACGCCTTTAGTCCCAGCACTTGGGAGGCAGAGGTAGGTGTATCTTTGTGAATTCAAGGCCAGCCTGGTCTACAGAGTGAGTTCCAGGATAGGCTCAAAAGCTACATAGAGAATCCCTAAACTGGACGGTTGTTGGTGGTGTACACCTTTAATCTCAGCACTTGGGAGGCAGAGAGGGCAGATCTCAATGAGTTTAATGCCAGCCTGGTCTACAAGAGCTAATTCCAGTACAGGCTCCAAAAAAACTACAGAGAAACCCTGTCTCAAAAAAAAAAAAGCAACAACAAAAGAGAAAGAAATCTTGCCTCGAAAAACCATAAACAAACAAACAAACAAATAAATAAATAAAAGTTGTAAGTCAGGTGTGGTGGTGCCCCCTGGAGGTAGAAGTAGAAGGAGCTTTATGAGTTTGAGGCCAGCCTGGTCTACATATTGAATTTCAGGACAACTGGCCTTAATTTTTGTAATTGAATAATATTATAAGATGGCTTTACCCCCTGACAAGGCCTTCCATGTCTGGAACCATCTCTTGTTGTTTAGTGTGATGTGACTGGTGGGTTGCTCGGCTCCTAGAGGACAGGCAGTGTGTTCTCTTCATTCCGGATGTGGTGCTTCACATTGTAGCAACTTCAGAAATACATAGTGGACAGATGAGTATGGAGTCTAAGTACCAGCCGCCGAAGTGTCCCAGCTGTGATGGGGAGAATGCCCACAATTCCCTTAAAAGGCAATGTTTAACTCCCTTGCAAGAGTAATTTTCAGAACTATAGAACCATAGTCATTTGGATGTAAAGGAGTTACTTATCTCACAGGGCCATATGAAGCTTAAATTAGTACATTGAAGCGCATAGACTAGTACCCAGCACACAGGAAGTGCCGTGGTTGCTATTACCCGTCATTTAACTCCACCTGAATGAATGGTCTTTTGCCATCTGCAGCTCAGCCGCTGTTGTGGCATGTAGAGGACAGGAAGAATTTAAGCAACCATCTAAATGCTCTTTGTGAATTGGAAACACTGCTTATACTATGTGAATTTTTATTTTTCTGTCTGTGTTAGGGATTGAAGGATGCGGTTGGTATGGAATTGAATTTCTGTGAGAATTGTGAGTAAGGTAGTCGCAGGTTGATTTACTCTTCCCTGTCTCCCTATCTAGTGTGTGTTGGTATTTTCAGTTATATTCAGGTGGAATAGGTGAGATTTGAGATTGGTTAGGAAAACACACTTTTATGGAGAAACAGTGACAGTCATGGTGTGTGCAGTGTTGTGTGCTGCATCTGGTGTCTCGGTAAAATATGTTGAATAGTTTGATGTGGTGGCACATTCCTTTAATCCCAATACTTAGGAATTTGAGGCCAGCCTGGTTTACATAGTAGGTTCCAGGAGGGCTACATAGAGAGACCCTGTCTCCAAAAAAGTATAAATGATATAATGGTTTAGTGGTCATGAGCAGATCGAAGGCAGAAGTTCTTGTATTGATTCCTGATGTAAAACAATTTGAGGTAGGAGTTTAAAATGAAAGTGGTAGATTAGACTGAATGGGGGCTTGGTAGCCGCCAGGCTTCACAGACAGCTATAAACTTTGTTATGGGTGACAGGCTCTGTCCATTCTCATCTGTAATACTAGAGTTTGATTTGACACAGCATGCTTATGTTCCTGTCTTAATCACTGAGATTTGAGCAGATGTATACTACATATGACTTTGGCTCATGTGCCCTGTCTTATATCAGATGCCCACAAAAGAGTTCCAGACAGCAGCTTCATGGGGGTCCCCAAACCTTTTCCTGCAGGAACATTTACCATTGTCACTGCTATTCGTGTTTTCTGGTTTTCTGTCATGTTAAGTTTGGTGAGACCTCCATTTCCTTTCAGTGCAGGGGGGGACGACTATATAACTCAGAGAGCTTAGTGTCCAAAACAGCAGTGCTCTTCAGAGTCCCCCAGAGGAACCAGGGAGCTGCACATGCAGTTCTGTTGGTCAATGTCTTCGTGCTTGTGCACTTGGAATAGCATAGACTTTTTTTTTTGTTGTTTTTATTGTTTGTGACAGGAACTTAGTACGTAGCTCTGGCTGGTCTCGAACTCACAGAGATCCACTTGCCTCCATCCCCCAAGCTCTGGAGTAGTGTAGGTTTTTAAAAGATTATTTTTTTATTGTGTGTATGGTGTGTGTATGTGTGTTGTGTGTGTGTAAAAGGAGCAAGGGGAGGAGGCAACATGTTGCGACTGTGTACTTGTGCAGGTCAGAGTGCAATCCTGGGTGTCAGCCCTCACCTTCTGCCTTCTGAGTCAGTCTCATTGTTTGCTGCTGTGTTGTGTACTTCAAAGTAGCTGGCTCTTGAGAGGTGGTGTGGTGGAGGAATGGGTTCTCCTGTGTTGATTTCCATCTCACTGGAGTCTGGAAATGACAGACGTACACCACCACTTCTGAATTTCTTTAAACATAGATTCTGGGGATCCAAACATCAGGCTTGTGTGACAAATGCTTTTACCTGCTTAGCCATCATGCCAGCTCCTAATATTGTTGCCTTTTTATATTGTAGTACATGTGTAGGGGGCACCCACATGCATGCACACTGTGTGTATGTGTGAAGAACATAGGACAGTTTGTGGTTGTTGTTTCTCTCTTTCCAACATGAAGATCGCTGGGCTTGAACTCAGGTTATCAGACATTGCAGCTGGCACCTTTACCTGCTGAGCACATCTTGCTAGATCCTCGGCATAGGCTTAAAATAATTTTTTGCTTCATTTTTCCCACTCAGTGTTGGTGCTGAACCCAAGGCCTACCATATACTAGGCAAGTACCCTATCACTGAGACTGACTTTCTCAGTTACACTGAAAGGGACCTTTAGTACATTGGTACAAGAAAAAGTAGTTGAGGTGCTTCCTGTAGCAGGAGGATCATGGTTTTAAAACTACTGTCTAGGAAGGGAGGGAAAGGGAGATTAAAATTTAACTTCATCGTTGTTTGGTACCTGCTAGTTGGAATTTGACTGGTCACTTGGAAAATTGCATTCTTTCTATTGTTTGGTTTTTATATCAGGATGATAATAATTGGTAACTACTTTATGGAAATATTGTGAGAATTAATAAAGAATGTGATTCATTGAGGCATGCTGAGTGTTAGGCACAGCCCTGCCAGCTTTCACATGCTTTCTGTTTTGAATTTTGTCGTGTTAATTGACAGTCTAGTTTTTTAGATGTAGGTGGATGATGTTGCTGTGAAAATCAGTGTTGAACTTAAATGTAGCCATGCAGGTGAAGCAAGTGTATGTTGGTTTATGTTATTTTGTGTACATCTACTAGCATATTATTTTATGGAAAAGAAAATTTCTCCATGAGATAGATTTTTTTCTGTTTTTAATCTTCTACACTTACAACTGCTTTAGCTCAAGGCAATGGGGAGACTAGGAAGTTTGAAATTAGAGACAGTGATGTTTTGGGAAGTTGAGACTCTTGACCCAGGGTTTGCTGAAGTCGATGCAGAGGAGGCCAAAGTAGGTTAACATTTTCAGACCTCAAAGTGAGTGTGAATCGGAATTGGGTCTTTTTCTTTTTTCTTTCTTTCTTTTTAAAATTGTTTTTCAAGACAGGGTTTCTCTGGGTAGCCCTGGCTGTCCTGGAACTCACTCTGTAGACCAGGCTGACTTTGAACTCAGAGATCCTCCTGTCTCCTGAGTCCTGGGATCAAAGACATGCGCCATACTACCTGGCTGAATCAGGGTTGTTTATAGATGAGGTTTTGCTTCATATTAACTGCAAATAGAGTTAATAGAGTGTAGGACTTCTGTTTGGGGAAACTTTGGCAAAAGTCCCTGAACCAATGCAAATTTATCTACTCCAAAAATACCAAAACAAAACTTCCCCATTTGGCTGTTTAGATGAACTGAGGGAATTAATTGTTGTCCTTATGCTTGCAAAGAAATGACCACACTTTCTCTTAAAGTAATTATAATTGATTTTCTACTCTTAAATTCTCTCTGGAAACCCTTCCTTTGAGGAACTGTGTTTGTGTCTCTCAGCCACAGGCTCCTGTGAGATCAGCATAGCTAAGCTCGCTTCTTCGTTACATGAAATTAACTGCAGCGTTCATTCCTCTTGCTGTTCCAGTTAAGATTTCCAATTTGTTGCTTTCCTGCCCTTAAAATGGTAAGCTTCCATTGTAGTTTGAACGAGAGCTATAGAGAATTATTTAGAGACACCGCTTGTTCTTTCAAGTGTTGAAATGGCATGTTTAATATTTTTAGTTTATGAAAGATTTTGTTCTTAGTTCCCTGCCTATTGAATGAAATTCTGTACGTTTCCTTAGCTACTTTCCTATCAGACAGTTCCTCTTATGGCATAGTCAGAGAAGTGATCAGTCATTTTTTCTTCTTGTTTTGACTAGCAAATATCTCTTAACAATTTTATTGAGTTTTTACTATATCATTTGCTTGATTAAAGTGTGCATTTCAGTAATTTTTAGTAATTTTTGCTTTTGAACACTTTGTTTTTGAGATAGGGTCCCATGTCGCTCAGGCTGGTGATAGTTTCCTCTGTGCTGAGGAAGACTGAATTCCCTACCCACCTTTTCTTCACCTCCCCAGTGCTGGGATTGCAAGTTTTGTGCACCATCATCACATTTGCTCTTGTAAACACTTTTTTTGCACTTTTATTGCTCTTTAAAGTTGAGTGTGTGTGTATGTATGTGTGCGCGCGCAGGGCTATGTGCAAATGAGTTCAGATGCCCACTGATGCCAGAAAAGGCATCAGATAGATACCATGGAACTAGAGTTTCAGGGGCTTGTGAACCATCGTGTGGTGCTGGAAATTTAACTCAAGTCCTCTGGAAGAGCAGCTGGTGGTGCTCTTAATCACTGAATCATCTCTCAAGCCCCTGTTTACTTATTGTTGTTGCTACGATTATTATTTTTCTTATTTTCTGAGACAGGATCTTATGTAACCCTGCTGAGCCTCTAACTTACTGAGTAGCTGAGATGAGCTTGATCTTGTGATCGTGCTGGGATTGGCATTAGTTCTGGTTTATGTAGTGCTGGGGGTGGAACCTGGGACCTTAGGTGCTGGGCAGGTGCTCTACCACATGAGCTATAGCTCCAGCCCCACTTGAGGTTTTTAAGGGCTCTTGATGTTGTTTTGTCTCTTTAATAGTGATGTCAGTCTCATAATTTAGTAAGTTCATACCTAGCATTTTTACTCATTTTTAGAGTACCCCCCTGACAGTATATAAGCAGCACTGTATATAATATAATACAGCAAAATTTATAAAACAGCACTATAAATTGGTGCTGTGTGATAACTTTTTGATATCTTTTGTGCACAAATTCCATATAGTTGTCAGAGTAGAAATATCCCTTTTTAGAACAATAAATTAAACTGGATAATGGTGTTTAATATTGATTGTTATATGAAAGGCAGTGTGTAAAATTATAGTTAAAAAATTTTGCCAGGGGGCTGGAGAGATGGCTCAGCAGTTAAGAGCATTGCCTGCTCTTCCAAA
>LOEQ01008036.1:22590-33187 GCA_001685075.1 Bramus lutescens
TACATGTAGACAGAATATTGTATACATAATAAATAAATAAAAATTAAAAAAAAATTTGCCAGACAGTGGTGGCTCGCACCTTTCTTTATTCCCAGCACTTGCGAAGCAGAGGCAGTTAGATCTCTCTGGGTTTGAGGCCAGCCTGGACTACAGAGTGAGTTCCAGGACAGTGAGGACTACACAAAAATAGTAAAAAAAAGTTTTGTTTTTTTTTTTTAATTTAAGAATAGTTGCAGCAGTGTTGGGATGCACATCTAGTCCATGGGTCATGGAATTTTGCTGATAAACTTTTCATACTTTCTCTCTACTAGAATATTAATATTTTTCATTCAGGTAAACTTTTTTTTTTAAACTTTAAAATCTTCTGTCTTATGTGTGCTCTGGAACAGTAAAACTCTTAGTAGGAGCCTGGAATTCTCTGAACTTAAGCTTTAGTGTAGGAGTTATTAATCTCTTAAAGCCTCAGTATTTTCCTCTGCCTAATTGGAGAATAACAGTACCTAATATGCTTACTGCAAGGATCAAACAGGTATTTGGTCTATTACCTGTTCTTAAATGAATACACTTTACCACACAATACTTAGGGACTTCCCCTTAAATCTATGCCCCATTATCCATGTATACATGTGTAGAAACGTCACTTGGAGACTTTGTTCAAGGAAATCATCTTTGAAATTTCTTCCTATGATCTCTGTTTGTTCTTTCTTTGTGAGACTTTAATGAAAGTAGATTTCTGACTTAATGCTGTGAGTCCGTATTCTGACCATTTCTTCTGTGTCTGTGTCTCCTACATGGTGAATGAAAGGAGACTCTGACTGCTCCTAGGTATGGACTGAAGAGGAGGTTTACAGTAGCTACTAGGGAGAGTATAGCCAGAGGCATCATACTGAATCAGGCTGCTTAAGGAGAAGGAGGATGGGAGGGGAGGAGGGAGAGCAGCATAAGCCAAAATGGTTAGGTTATATAGGGAAGAGCAGCTGGGGGGAGCCCAGCCCAGCCATGGTCTGGAGAGTTTAGTGGGGGAATATGCCAGCTAGGATGGCTCCATAACAGGTACTGGCAATGCTGAAGAGGCTCAGTTAGCTGTTTGTCCTGGGTTTGAGACCTAACACATACCATTTTGAAAATAACACCTAGGGATTCTCCTGCTATGTAAGAGATGGTAGGAGTCTTTCTCCTCCAGTCTGCATAATCTTACTGCATTCTTTAGCGTCAAGGCACCAATTACTGCGTTTCATTTCTACCCTGATTCAGGCTGCAATTTTATTTGTTTGTTTGTTTGGTTGGTTTCTAGAGACAGGGTTTCTCTGTATATTCCTGACTGTTCTGGACGTCACTTTATTGATCATGCTGGCCTTGAACTCAGCAATCATCTGCCTCCACCTCTACCTCTGTCTCCTGAGTGCCTGGACTTGGATTAAAAGCATGTGCCACCACGCCTGGCATAGGCTATGATTCTTATAGGCTGTCAGTGGAGATAAGGAAGTATCTCTTAAATTTTCAGTGGTTCACATGGCTTCAGAGAGTTATTTGGGAAAGTATTAAGGGCATTTTAAATTAACTGACTGTGGGTTGGAGATGTATAGCTGGCATTTGGTTGTTAAGGATGAAGAATAATAGTCTAAAATAAAGACTTATCCCCTTAAAATTATAATAGTATCATTGTTAGGAAACTTGACTAGCTTCTTGGTACATGTAGATAACTATCTCTCTAGCCCTATGGTTAAACTTCTAAAATGCAGTTTTTAAGGTTGTGGAAATGGCTCAGTAGGCAAGGTGCCTGCTGTGCAAACATGAGGGTCTGAGTTTAGATTTTCAGAACCCATGTAAAAGCTGGGATAGCATGTGCCTGTAACTCTAGTACTACAGGATGGAAACAAACAGATCCCTGGAGCTTGCTGACCAGTCAGTGGAGCTGAAATGGTAAGCTTCATGTTCAGTGAAAGACTATCTCAACAAAGTTATACGGTGAAGTGAGAGAAGAAAAATGCCCTACACCGGCGCTGGTCTCCATATACGCCTGTTTGCACAGACCAGCGCACTTGAACACATGTGTGCATACACAGATACACCACACTCTCAAATACCAATTAATTTATTTACTGTTGTGGAATAATCTTTTTGTATATTGTGAAGATATGTTGTTCTCATTGTTTTAATAAAGAGCTAAATGGCCAGTAGCTAGATAGGAAGAGTTTAGGCAGGACTTGTTGACAGGGTGAGAGGGTTAGTGGTAAGAGGCAATCACCAGATGTCTCAGGGAAGATGCAAGATGAACATGCCATGTTGAGGAAAGGCACTGAGCCACATGATAGAATGTAGATAAGATATGTGGGTTAGGACTGGAGGGATGCCTTAGTGGTTAAGAGCACTGGCTGTTTTTCCAGAGGACACAGGTTCAATTTCCAGCACCCACATGGCAGCTCACAACTGTCTGTAGCTCCAGATCTGACACCTTCATACCAATGCATATAAAATACAGTGAAATAAATTATTTTTTTAAAAAAGACATGGGTTAGCTTAAGTTGTAAGAGCTAATTAGTAACAAGCCTGAGCTATCAGCCAAGCATTTATAATTGATAATAAGTCTCTGTATCATTATTTGGGAGCTAGCTGATAGGACAAAAAATTACACCTACAACCCCCACCCCCCAGAGAGGGTTTCTCTGTGTAGCTTTGGAGTCTGTCCTGGAACTCACTCTGTAGACCAGGCTGGGCCTTGAACTCACAAAGGAAATCTACCTATTTCTGCCTCCCCAGTCCTGGGATTAAAGGCATGCACCACCACTGCCTGCCTGCAGTTTACTTTTTTTGTGGCTGTGGGATTGAGCTCAGAGCCTTGCACTTGAGTACTCTTCCACTGATCTGCATTCATTCTATTTATTTACATATATTCCTGACATTCTAATCTAAACTTTAAAGTATATCTGAAGTTCAAATAGTTTTAAATATTTCTTTCTTCTCCAATGACTTCCTAACTGTCTGCTGTGGCTGCCCTTCTCCTCTTCTTTACAGATTTATTTTCATTTTCTCTAAGTGAGTGTTTTGTCTGAATGTGTGTATGTGCATCATATGTGTGCTTAGTGCCTGCAGTCAAAAGAGGGCATCGGATCCCTTGGAGCTAGAGTTTTACAAATGATTGTGAGCTGCCATATAGGTGCTGGAAATTGAACTCAGGTCCTCTGGAAGAGCAGCCAGTGCTCTTAACCACTGAGCCATCCTCCAAACCCCACTTATTACTTCCTATATCCTCTCCCTACCTAATTCTGTTCTCAATTTATTTGTCTGATGCTTTATTTTATTTATATATATGAATATAATAAAATAATGTATATACATGTGTAGTCATGGCTGTCCTGGAACTCACTCTGTAGACCAGGCTGGTCTCAAATTCACAGAGATCTGGCTGCCTCTGGCTCCAAGTACTGGGATTAAAGGCGTGTGCCACTGCCACCGGCTGCCTGATGCTTTAAATATGGACTAGTACTAGTCTTATCATTCGCTGACTAGTACTTTATGTTTCCTCTTTCCCCCCTTGTGGTAAAGTACACATGAAAATTAAAATTTCAGATCTGTTTGTTTGAAAAAAGTCTTATGGTTTACTGGTTGACCTGGAGCTTATTATGCAAACTAAGCTGGATTTGAACTTCTATCTCTGCCTCCCACCTTCTGGTATGACAGGCAGTTGCCACCACACCAAACTCATCTTAATCACTTGGTTGTGGGCAGGTTATAGTTTTATGGTGTTAATGCATTTATAATGTATAGCTATTATCACTATTCATTTCTGAAAGTTCTTTTTTCTTTTGGGCTTTTTTTGAGGAAGACTCTCAGTATAATTAGTTCAGGTTGGATTAGAACTCACTAAGTTACTGGTGAGTTATTTCTCCCTCTTTTTTTTTCATTTCTGAAGGGTTAAAACTAAGTCGCTGATGCCTGCTTGCAGTGTGCTATCACATACCTAACTCTGAATTTTTTAATAAAAATTTAAGATGTAAAATTTAGGATAGTAATCATTGACCTTGGGTATTGAACACACAGTGCACCATGGAGCCTTTTGCCTACCAGCATGGAGGCCTAGACAGCCTCCTCATCTTTGTGGTCCTCACAGTCTTGCTGTACTGATTTTTCATTAGCATATTGCTTGGTTTTATGGATAACTTCTTTCCTTTAGATTGGCAGGAATAGCTCCAGATTTCTTCTTGTGTTTTAACTTATTTATGTATCTTGGTGAATGGGTGTGTGGAGACCAGGCTGATTTTGAACTTCTGGACTTATGAGAATGCCCTCTCAGCTTCCTTAGCAGATAGGATTATGCACATGCGCCATCAAGATTGGATGTTTTTTAAGGATAGGGTAATGTACTAAACCAAACAGCCTAGAATTCACTATACCTGTTTGGTTATTTATTTATAGGAAAGGTGATATAATAGTATGAAAAAGCGGAGTTGGGGAGGAGACCTGACCCTTACCACTAATTCATTTGGTGGCTTTGGGCCCATTGCCTGTGACCTTTCTGAGCTTATGTAATCATCTGCAATTATTGGACAGTTTAGGTTTCTTCAGATCCTTGGATTCAGAATGTGGGGTGGGCAGATAGCTTAGTTAGTAAACTACTTACTGTGTACAGAGGCCTGGCTTCCATCCGCAGCAGCCCCCAAAATTTGGGGTATGAACCAGGTGTGGGGTGCACACTTGCAATACAGGAACTCAGAGACCAAATCTGGCAGATCTCTAAGTTCAAGGCCAGCACAATCTACATATTGAGTTCCAGAATATCCAGGAACATATAGTGAGATCCTGTCTTGAATAAGCAAGCCAATCTGGGCTTGATGGTGGGCACAGCTCTGTAATTTGGTGCTGGTCAGATTGAGTTGGTGAACTTTAGCTTCAGTGACAGGTCCTATCACAAAAATAAGGTGGAGAGCAATTGAGGAGGACACCTGGTTGTCAGCCCTGGCTTTAGTATACATGTGTGCATGCATGAACACATACATAAAATAGAAATTCAGGAATTGTGTCAATTTTGGACAATATTTTGAGGCAGTGGGAGAAATTTCTCCCCATCTTCTATAATCTGCATGCTTAGAAGAACACTTATTCCAGAACTACATTAATAAAATTGTCTGGACGTACACAATGTGCAGATGGGAGGTTTTTATAAACCTCTATTAGAGCAGAAGATGTAGAGGATCAGTTTCTTCATGTGTGCTTCAGTGACCCGCTCTGGAACCACAGTCAGCATTGCCAGGTGAAGGTTCTCAATGCCTTCTTCCTCTCCTCCTCCTTTCTCCTTCTGGGTTCAAGACAGGCTTTCTCTGTGTAGCTTTGACCATCCTGGAACTTGCTCTGTAGACCAGGCTGGCCTCAAATTCACAGAGATCTTTCTGCCTCTGCCTCCCAAGAGCTGGGATTAAAGGTGTAAAACACCACCACTTGGCGGTTTCTCATCTTCTTAAAGGAAGAAATTCAGTTGTGAGACACAGTTTAAGCAGCATCTTATTTAGTAGAGCAAAGCAAACAAACAAGCAAAAAAAACCCCAAAATGGGCAGGTCAGAAGAGGCTGGAGTGGACAGACCCAAAGACTGAGGGGTAGAAGTCATTGCATTGTTGATTTTAAAGAACTTTTGTGGCTAATTATGTTGGGAGTGCCATATCTGTTGGGTAAGGTGAATCTTTTTCCCTCTATGCTAGAAATCATGGTAGACTGGCTATTCTCTTCAAGGCCATTTATTCCCATGATCATCTTGAAAAGCCCTCAAGGTATCAAAACCACAATACAAATGATGTTCTAGTGGAGCTGGGGGTCTTTAGAGAATGCAGACCCATCATTAGTGTGCAGGTGTAGCAATGGGGAGAGTCTCTGCTCATGCCTGTGTTTCTGATACCATGGTTGGAACCTTAACTGTGTCCTCAAAGATGTTCAACAACAAAGTATCATTCTTATGGTCAGGAGATAGAACTAACAAAGATAAAACTGCAGAGCCCTTGGCTCCTTGGTATCTACCTGTATGACTAACAGGAAACACTGAGAAGATTCAGTACAGTTCTCCGTGGTTACCTCATGACTAACTTCTTGCCTACTGCTCCAGTATCATGCTCTACGTAGAGAATCTTTTGGGCTGTCTTGTAATTCTTCCCTTGAATTGGAAGGCCAACTCCTTGCAATATTCTTTATCTCTATCTTTTGTACCTTGTGTTGTGTGTTTAATTAATCAGAGTTGTACTGTGGGTTGTTGTTTTGAGGGTTGGAAGTCTTCCTCTTTAATTTCAGGCAGTTTTTACAAGTAAGTACAGCACCAAGAAAGAGAAAGTTTCCAAAGTTATGGCTGCTTTGTTTGTGAGCCGGCCCTTGAACCACATTAGAAAGTTATGGTTTCATTATCACACATGTGTTTCTTACTAAACTGTAGCTTTTGTTTCTGAAGTGCTTGAGGGCTATCCCATCACTATATTTGCCTTCAAGTAACCAGGAGCCTATCATAAAAGATTACTGGGCAGTGGTGGCACAGGCCTCTAATCCCAGCACTTGGGAGGCAGAGGTAGGCAGATTCTGAGTTCAAGGTCTGCCAGATGTACAGAGCAAGTTCCAGGACAGGCTCCAAAACTACAGAGAAACGCCATCTCGAAAAACAAAACAAACAAACAAACAAACAAAAACCCCCAAAACGAAACTACCTGGTAAGGTGTGGGGATGTAGCTCATAGAATGCTTGGCTAGCATTCAAAGGACCCTGAGTGTGATCTCCAGTACTGGAAAATAAACAGACATAAAACAATAATGACAAAACCCACAACCACCACTAGAGAACTGCCATTCGAGTATATTTATCTTAAAGTACCTGGACATTCAAAATTGAGTGCCTCATTCACATAAGCTAGCTGAAAGTCCAATAAGCAGTATGTAAGTCTTGCATTTAAACGTCATCTCAGAAGTTTGGCTTCTATAGCTCTATATGGAGAAGTTAAGTTCCACCAATACTTACTGAGCACTTGAACATTTTCTGTGTGTAAGACACTGCATTGCATGGTTGGCAGCACAGTGGGGAAGTGAGTTGGCATTTACTGAACACATATTGAATTTCAGATAGCCTAATTTATTTTACATAACCATCTTGTTTAATCCAAGTAGTAACCATGCTTAGCCAGATATTATCTCATTTTATAGCACAGGAAACAGACATTGAAGTTAAGTTCTTAATCTAAATAGCAGCTCTGGAATTTGAAGCTATATCTGCCTGCCAAACAGCCTGTGCCCTTTCCTGACACACTGTGTTGCTCTATGTATAAATATGACGTATTCCTTGTTTCAGGAGTTTAGAGTTTAGTCTAGGGATTCCCAGAGATGTATCTGAAAAGTCTGTAATTCACTTTCAAAAAGCCATAAATTCAAACTTATTTTTTATAATAAATAACAATTAGGTGCTATTTTATTGATGATGCCAAAGCTGTAATGGGTAAGATTCTGGCACCATAGAATAGATTGATGGAGGGGCACCATACTAGACTCCAGTTATTGTAATTTTTGCCACTGTGTACTGAGAGGAGAAAAAATGCCCCTTGGTGCTGCAGTTAAGATACTTAAGTAAGCTGAGCAGTGGTGGCATGCACTGTTAATCCCAGCGCCTGGGAGGCAGAGGCAGATGGATCTCTGTGAGTTGGAGGCCAGCCTGGTTTACAGGGTGAGTTCCAGGACAGCCAGGGCTACAAAAGGAAATCCTGTCTTAAAAAACCAAACTAGACTAAACCAAACCAAATCAAAAAGCCAAATAAGTCAGAACTTAAAGTGTACATCTGTTTTTTTTTTCTTCAATGATGAAAGTCACATAGTACAAAACTTGCCTTTCTATTGTGTATACTTCTTTGGCTCTTGTGTAGTCACAAGGTCAGTCAGTAATCATTACTGTCAAGTATAGATTCTTATTACCTCAAGAATAGCCTCCATACCCATCTGCATGACTCTGGCACTCATCTCCTTCCTGTCTGGATTTACGAATCCCAGACATTCCATATAAGTTCACTGACACAGTGTGTGCACTCTGTGTCTTGATTCTTTTATTTGACGTCATTACTTATAAGGTTCCTCTATGCTGTAGCAAATACAAATGCTTCTTTCTTTCTTTCTTTCTTTCTTTCTTTCTTTCTTTCTTTCTTTCTTTCTTTCTTTNCCTTTCTTACATTTTAAGGGCTGGGCATGTGGCATAGGCCTTTGGTCCCAGTGCTTGGGAAGCAGAGGCAGCGAGATCTCTCTGAGTTCGAGTTCCAGGCCAGCCAGGGTTTCATAGTGAAAGTGTATCTCAAACAAATAGCCTGCCCAACATTATCTATTTATTTATTTTTATTTTTTAACATAATATTTTATTGCTTCTTTGGGAATTTTACATCTTGTACCCCAATCCCACTCATTTTCCAGTCCTTCCATGTCTGCCTTCCACCTTTGTAGCGTCCCCCAAAAGGGAAATAGAACAAAACCCACTTTATTCCTCCCTCTTGCCCTCCTTTCCATCACATAGTCATTCATCACAGCGACATTAGGAGCTGAAGTGTGTCTCGCAGTGTGTCCTTTTGTCCAAACAGCTTTACTTGCAGATGTTCATTGCAGTGAGTCACTGGTCTGGTTTGAGGCCTCTGGCTTTTGCTACATCATCAGTACTGGACCCTCACCAAGACTCCTCTCTGATATCCTGCTGTTGCCCCAAGTCATGGAGGTCCTTTGGCTTGGTTCTATAAGATTGGCCCCCTTCAGCCACTGCAGCAGGTCATAGATGGGGTAGGCATTGGGGTGGGTCAAGTAAAAGGCGTGGATGTGGGCCTGGGTGATAGGTGAGCTGGTTAGCTCTGGCCTCCACCTGGACCCTACTCCCACCCCAGGTGAGGGGCAGGGCCAGCTCTCCTGGCCTATACCATTGGGGCCAGTTCTCCCAGGGCCATCGAGGATTGGGGCCAGCTCTTCCATGACCAGCCCACCAGACTAGAGAGGGATGGGGCCTGCTCAGCATAACCTTTTGGATATCAACATGGCTTCAGGTGGTAGTCCAGACCACAGGCATCCTCCTGGCCTTTGTTGGTAACATAGGCCACATGGACATCAACACAGATCCCAGCTTCTGTAGAGCCACAGACCCAGACATGTCCCTTAGCAACAGCACAGGCCTGGACATCACATGACCTCAGGTAGCCGTGAAATAGGCCACTCATCAGCCTGTTCCTTACCACTGTCTTGTCTCCAGTTCTTCTCTCATAGCGTATGAACTGCTCTGCTTCTCTTTCCTCTGGAACAGCAACAAGCTCTTAACTACTGAGCCATCTCTCCAGCTCCCAACCCCAATTTAATAAATCAATCTCTCTCTCCGTCTCTCTGTCTCTCTCTCTCTCCAAAGTCAGAGTGTCTCTGTGTAGATCAGGCTGGCCTCGAACTCACAGAGATTTGCCTGCCTCTGCCTCCAGAGTACGTGGATTACAGGTGTGCGCCACCACCACCTGGCTTCATTTTTTTGTTAAAGTTGCTATACAGAGACAAAATTCATAAACTGTACAGTTCCACACACTTAAAATATACAATTTAATGTTTCTTAGTGAGTTAATAGACATGCATAATCCATCACTACAGTTGATTTTAGAACATTTTAATCACTTCATAATGAACCTGTGCTATTTCCCTTCCACCCATCATTCCCCAGGTACATCCCTTCCCCTAAATAAAAGGCCACTTTCTATTTTCATTTCTGTGTTTCCTTGTTTTGAACTTTCCCATGATTGGGATTGTTTTAGGCTTTTTGTTGCTGTGAAGAGACACTATAACCATGGCAACTCTTATAAAGGGTTTTAAAATTAGGGTTTAGTCCATTATCATCATGGTGGGACTGGGCAGCATACAGGCAGACATGGTGCTGGAGAAGGAGCTGAGAGTCCTACATCTTGATCCTCAGGAAGCAAACTCTGACACTGAACATAGGAGACCTCAAAGTCCACCCCCATGTCACACACTTCCTCCAACAAGGCCATATCTACTCCAACAAAGTCATGCTCCTAATAGTGCCATTCCCTATGGACTTATGGGGGCCAAAGACATTCAAACTACCACAGAGATTATACAGTATATAAACCTTAATTTCTTTACATCCTTTACCTATATATCTGACTTTGGCAGTTGTAGTGGGTGTGAAGTATTATGCCATTGTGGTTTTGTACATATTCCTTACTGACTAATTAGATAATCTTTTGATGTGATTATTGTTCATTTATATGCTTTCTTTAAATATCTGTCTTCAAATCATATATTTATTCTAAACTTGTTTAAAAAAATTCTTAAATGTTAAGATTTCCTTATATATGATCTTAAATATTTACAAAGTGATTATTTATAAATATTTTCTCTTAGTGGAGATTTTCCACCTCTTTGGAGCTATGACTGGCCTCGAACTCTTTACATAATGAACTTGTGGGGCAGCTCAGCCTCCCAGATGCTGAGATTATAGGCCTTGTCACTACACTTGCTGTTGTCCCTTGATATTATCAACGACGGGTTAGCTTTAAAGAATGTTGTAGTATTAAGGGGAGCAGGCCCTGCTTTTCGTCCTGCCCGGCTCCCGCACGG
>LOEQ01008036.1:66343-77939 GCA_001685075.1 Bramus lutescens
TTTATTAACCAATGAAAGTAACACATAGACAGATGACCCTCCTACATCAGTCTAACAATAGCTGTCTACCAACAGAAGGTTTAAGAATCCAGCAGTTGAAAAAAAAACCAACAACCCAGTAGCTGTTCAGTCCACAAGGCTGGATGTCTCAGCTGGTCTTCAGTAGCTGCTGGAATCCTGAAGAAGTAACTTCTTATGCCTGTGAAGGAATAGACTTGCTAGTGAGAGTGAGAGCAAGCCCTTTATAAAGACTGCCAGCAGATGCTGTGGTCCAGATTATAAAGACTGCCAGCAGATGCTGTGGTCCAGATTACAGGTGTATCTTTCCCCCTCAAAGATCCAGATAACAAATGGGTCTTCCCATTTCAAATGGTTTACTTAATATCTCACAGATGTGCCCAGCCATTTGTCTTTTAGTTAATTCCAGATGTGGTCAAGTTGACACCTGAGAATAGCCACCACAAGGTTCTTTGACACAAAAGCAAAATCTGATCATTAAATATCTTTTAAAAAAATCTTACTTTCTGGGATGTTAAAAAGTCACTTAGATTTCTGTTTTAAAAGCAGCTTTTTGGTTTTTTTATTGTGTTCTTTTTGTTCTAAGTTCATATAAGTGGGATTTGCTGTAAAAAAAAAGATGAGATAGGCAGAAACCTGTTGTTCCCCATTATTGTCCATCACCACTTAAGTGTTGGTTGTCCCCTGTGGGCTGAACACTGACACACATGGCACTATGAGCACTTCCTGTGGCAGAGAGGTGCCTGGCAGAAGGGAGACAGTCTTTATACAGGAGTCTTGCAATTTTTCCCCTTTAAGTACAGAACTGTGAGTGAGGATTTGCTTCATATGGAGAAAACAAAACAGACAAAACCCCTCATATAGCATGTTGTACAGCCCTTGAGGCTGAAAGGGATAAGTCAGCCTTTTAGGGATGCTTCTCCCGAAGTTGCTGACCTCTGACCAGATGCTTATGCAGCCCCAGTTGAAATTTCACTCATTTTTCATATGACAGTTGGAGCTCAGTTGCCAGAAGGGGCTGTGAGAATGCTGCTGCCTCCAGAGCAGCATGCGCCCACACTGGCTGCCACTCCACTGCCTGTTGACTCATTCCCACAGCTCTATATAGAGCTCGGCTCTTAAACACGATGTTCTTGGAGAAAGAAAGGGAGTTTTTTTTCCTTCCGCAGAACCTCCCTACCTCAAATCTGCATTGCCTTTTCTTTTGTGCCTTGCCCTCTTTCTTTTAAAACTGTTCTTTTAAAAGGTCTCCTAGTGTTTCCCTTTATCACTTGTTTGACTTTGTAAGCATTAAGGCATTTACTGGGCCAAGATTGCCTTAGTGTGTTCCACCAGAAAGAGTCAGAAATTCTAGATAACAACCCAACAGCTTTCTGGTTTTTAGGTATCTATTAAAAGTCCATCAAATGGTCCAGAAGCATCTTAATACCATTTTATTGTGAATATCAGTTATAAAAACACTGCATAAGGAATAAATTACCTTTTAATTTTGGGCAGATGAAATAATTCCTATCTGTAATTTAAAAAGAGCTTAGGTTTGTTTTTTTTTCTCCCTAGAGAAAGCAAAATGCCTGTGACTCAGAAGGGTCGCTCTGTGTAATAGGAAAAGACTGAGGCTTATCTGGGAACGGACACTTTCCCACGTCTCCTTACATCCAGCATGATCTTGGAGTGGTGTAGGGAAGCTATGTGTGGTGCCCTGTCTATTCACAACTAGCATGTACCTCATGACAGTGAGAGACTCTTCAGGAGGACCGGCAGATATGAGACGCAGATTCCGCTCTGGAATGTGTTCTGTGGCTTTTAGAAACATATTTTAATTGGAGAGGGGTGGGGAAACAGTTGAACTGTAGTTAGTCAGCTTCCTTCACTGTTGCCTATAAATACCACATAAGAAAGGCTGTTGGGGTTCTCAGCAAAGTTATGTGGCATATATATTTATTTGTATATATATGTTGTGTGTGTGATCCCCGAATGTTTCTTCTGTGGGGTTGAGTTTGGATTGTGTTTGCTTTGTTGTTCTAAACTGCATTAACACCAGAGTTCCTTCTAGTAGGGTTTTGAATAACCATTTGTAAAAGAGAGAGGGAAAGCGGTTTGATCTGTCTTCTGAAGTCTTTCTGTGCTCCTCCCCTCCCCCTAGAGAGGACAGGAGGGGAGGAGCCACTGCTCTAACCACGAACTTCAGGTCTTCTCTGGATCGCTGGGCTTCCTGTCTGCAGTCACTCAACTCTGGGCCATCTTGACTTGCCTGAAGGGTGGAGAATTGGTGTCTTCTCAGAGAAGGGGAGAGAGTTCTCAAGTTCTCCTGTGGGCACAGGCATGAGACTGGGCTTGTAAAGCTCACTGTGGCCTTTCTAGACCTTTTCTGTGACTTGGACTTTTTGTGTTTGTGAGCTGTTTCTGTGAGGACTCCGTCATGACTCTGCTGGAGCCTGAGATGCTGATGATGGCTGTGCAGTCAGGTAATTCCCTTATTTCCTGCAAAATTCATTTGCCACAGGCGTCTGTAGAATGGTTGAGCACATTTGTGCTAGCACTGGGCTGAGATGGAAAGCTGAAACACATCATTCAGCAAACATTTCATTTTCAAGTTTTTATGGTTTTTAAAATTCTTTTCTATTGCGTGTTTCAGTTTTTCAGACATAGCTTTGAATTATGTGCTAACCCATCTGAAGAGCACACAGCTAGGGGACCTACTTGCTTTTCTTTAACCATTTTATCACTGCCTTTGGCACTGCTTTAGTGAAGGGTAATTGAATTGCTTTGGACGCTTTATATAGTGTGTCTTTAGTCACAAACCGACTCTTTTTATGTCACTGTGAAAGCATCTGATGCTTTCCTCCGCCGTTCTCTTCTGTGACACAGCCTTTTCACTTCATCTCTACAGCGTCTGGGAACGCTCTTGGCAAAGCACAAGACTGAGTTAAATGGTAGAGATAGGGAAGCAGTTAACAGAAGGAATGCAGAATTTTTTAAATTCTATCTCTAAAAATAATTTTTCAATTCAAAGCTTCTCTTAAAACTCTTAAAAATTCCAGATAGTTTGTAATGGTTCCTTTTACTTTTGGTGTTTTTAAAACTTGTAAGTCAGATATCTAAAAATAGAAATGTTCCCTTTCTTATTTTTAGACTTCTACTAAAATGTAATCTGTAGTGTTTTCAGAAAGATTCATACAAGTGGCATTTGCACCCTCTACTCCATCCCCTGGCTCCACGCAGAAAATGAAACTCTGTCTCTGGCATGACTGGTCTCTGTCCTCCTAGGGAGTGCTTAGGTAGTGTGTTGTCAGGGCCAGATACGCATCAGCTGAGGACGGAGCAGATGTCGTCAACTTATGCCGTGGACAGGAAAGGCCAAGGAAGAAGGATCCAAGCCATTCTCTTCTTTCTGGTTTACAAACACAGCCATAATGAGTCATCTATCAGATGAATTTTTCTGTTCTTGTGTGCTATGCCTTTTTTACCCCCTCCCACAGATCTCTGGAGCTTTGTGTTCTAAACAAACAGTGTGCTTATCTGAGTGTTTCCCATCTGTCTTTGATGAGGTATCTCAGTAGCTCCTGGTTAAACTGACTCGATTTCCCATCTGTATTCCAGCTTCCTGCTGTGTGTGGGCAAGTGTGTATTTTACTTTAAGGGACAGATTTTAATATTTGAACATTCTGTCTCAGACAGTAACATCTCATAGTGCAGGTTAAAGGTTTCGTCCCCTAAGATAATTTCAGTATTCCCAGTCCTAAAAGGGAAAGAAAGTACTGTTCTCTGTAGTTTCTTGTCTAAGAGTAGGTTTTCCTACAGCATATGTTGGACAGCACTGGTCACCCATCTGTCAGACCAGCTACTTCATAAAACTTTCAGAGGACAACCGTATGTAAGAAAAGTGTGGACGGAATTTACCGGGCTGTTGGGCACAGACAGGACAAGAAGTCTGCCGTGGAGATGATAGATGTGGACTTGGTCTTTTTGCTGTATTCATATAAACTGGGTTTAGGGATGACCTTCCCATTACTTAAGTTAGAAAATATTCAGAAACATTTAATATTAGCCACCACAGATGGGCTCATGAAACTTCCCTGCTTTGTTTTGGAGTGCCACAGCACAAGCCCGTTACAACAGTAATGCAGCAGCCATTATGGTGGGAAGTGAAGAGTCTGCTATGGAATGTCAGTAAGCAATGATTCTTATTAAAAGCCAAGAAATATGTTAACCTGTACCTTCATGAGTGTATGCTTCCTGGGAGAAATGCTTTTCATACCGTAAAGTAACTAAACCCTTCTGGTGTAATTGAAGATGCCAAGTTTTAAGGTGCTGGATATAGTTCGGGGTTCACAGTGCTCAGCAGAGTTTTTACCCACTACTTGGAGCTCTGAGGTTTTGGCAGGGCATTTTTAAGTGTTTATGAGGGTTTACCTCCTTTACACTGTTGGAGGTTTCAAGCTGTTTTGGATCCTGTTGGGTGCTGCCCTTCTGTGAAATGTGTCACAGTAGGGTCACCCTCCCTCCTGTCCTTCCTGCAGTGCCATCTTCACAGTGCACACCAAGTGTCCCTACATGTGGCTTCCTAATTAGACCATTAGGTTCTCTGAAAAAAGGTTTATTTTTAATAAAGTGTGTGTGTTTGTGAATGCAGGTGCACCAAGAGGCCAGAGCTGGAGTTAAGGTAGTTGTGTGCCACCTAACATCATTCTCCAGCCCTTACTAGCTTCTTAAGAGCAAACCACTCATCTGTATGTGGACTCCTATTGGTGGCACATGGTAGACACTAATTTATCTTTTTAAGAATGGTGGAATTTTGTTTGACTTAATTTTCATTAATAAACATAATTCTTTAAATTAAGATTTTATAAACGTATTTTGTAATCTCTTCTTCCATAAATAAGTGAATCCAGTGGCTGTCATCCTTTATTTTAGCCAGACGTCATCCAGGGCTTCATGGCTTTCAGAGTTGATGTTCTTTGCCCCCGAGTTTGTAGTGTGTCCTGTGATGAAGTGTGTTGTTAGATAGATCTCAGTGTTCCAGTCAAACCACGACTAGAGTTCATGTCACTGCTGTGGGAATCTGTCTGGATTGTCACAGTTAGAAAATGATTTGAAGTGGACATTGTAGAATTTCTGAAGCTAGCTCTAGGGGAGTAATATAGGGCTACGGCATTGATGGGTGTCTTTCTGAATAGCTAGGACTCAGGCCTGACAGAATGTGTGTGTGACCCCCGAGCTGGCAGCCCTCTGCCTTTTTCTAGCCAGTACCACTCTGTCAGTCATTCCTCCAGAACAGTAAGATAGACTTCCTTGATAGAATGTATTAGGATGACTCCACAGTCTGCTTTGGACCCATGATACATGCCTGATTATGTTGGGCTACAGCTAAGGGGTTAGTTGGCCTGTTTTCCCCCTGTTGCTTGAGCACATATGTGTGTACCCCAGGCCTCACACTTGTCTGTGCATAGGATACTGCTGGTCATTGTGGCTGCTTTAGGAAAAGAGGATAATAAAAGACCAGGAGCCCAAAGTAGAAGAGACTTTGTGTTCCACAAAGCAATTGAGTGTTCTTTTGAGCTTATTCTGGGACTAGGCTGTAGATGCTAAAGAATATATAGGTATATAAAGGTATTAGGTATATAAACTTGGATGCAAACCCATGGTCCTACTGCTTAACCTAAGAAGCAGAGCATTGCCTGTGTAAGTGTACTCATTGGTTGTGCCACAGAGATAAGTCTGTTCTTAATGGAATTCCTTTCAGATCATTTGTTTTAAACCAGTTCCATATTGCCTATTCAAAAAATCCATTAATCAAGTCCCCTCTCCATTCATTAGTTAACTTTCTTATCCTTGATATCTTTGTACTCAATTCCTAAATATTCCTTTGACTTCTTTTTCCTTGATCATGGTAGTTTTCCCCTGATCTATTTGCTTTAAAACAATGTGCAGAGTAGGGGAATGACAGTCATTTAAAGGAGGGCTGGGAAAGAATGGCAAAGTGCAAGAGACAGACTAAGCAGATTAAGTCCCACCCATTTTAGAAGCATGGTACTCTGTTCAGAACTCCTGATACTCAGAAGAGAGCTGATCAAAAACCTCAGAGCCTTCAGCCTTATATCACCGACTTTAGATCTCTGAGTGATGGAATCATTGTGGACATGGAAACAATCTGGTGTCCATGGGCAGTGGTGGCGCACACCTTTAATCCCAGCACTCAGGAGGCATAATCAGTTGGATGGTTCGAGGCCAGCCTGAGCAAGTTTCAGGACGGTTAGGGCTACACAGAGAAACCCTGTCTTGACCCCCCCCCAAAAAAAAACCCTTGGTTTCTGAGGAATTATAGAGTTTGAAGGACACCATAGATATTTCCTTGTCTTCTTTTTCTTTTGAAAAGAGGAAATTGGCCTTTGAGGTTAGTTTATCTACTGAAGTCATATAATTTATGATAGTTTATGGCAGAGATGTGAGGAGAATTTGTGCCCTCATTCTCTTGCCAGTGAAGATATTTAAAAAGAGATGCCAGAGATCTATAGTCTATAAGGCTAGATGTGACTCCCCCCACTCCAAATGGTGCTTCTCCTTGGGTTAAGAGAGAAGATAAAAGCAGGGCATGGTGGTATGCACATTTAATGCCAGCACTGGGGAGCCCGGGGCAGATGGATCTCTGGAAGTTTGAGGCCAGCCTCGTCCAGACAGTAAGTTAAGTTCCAGGACAGCCAGGGCTATGTAGAGAGATCCTGTTACAAGAGAAGGAAGGAGGGAGGAAGAAGATTTAAAAACTGGTGTCTGGGTATCTACTTCTCTCCCCTAGGAAGTAAGGTCTGAATACCATAGACCTGTCTTTTTCTACCCACCTGCATCCTGCTGTCTTCTCTGGCCTGGGTGATGATCTCATTAGACAGGTAGCAGACAGACAGCTGTTGTCCTCTGCGCTCTGGCTTACATTTGACAGCCCTTTTCTCTGACTCACTGATTTAGCTGGGCCCTCTCAGAGTTAAGATCCAGATCAAAGGAATTCAAATTCTTCTTTTACTTATTTTTCTCCCTCTTTCTGTTTCTCTTTGGATGAAGCAGACTGTCAAGACTCTGAACCATGATTTTAATTTAACCTTGTTAAAACAGTGCCAAATTAAACAAAGATGAGGCTTATACAGTCTTACTTTTTTGGAGCCTCACTTTTATGATTACCACATGTATTGTTTAAAAAAAAATTTTTTTAATAACAAAGAAAAATACTAAAGGCTCTGAGATACTGTCAGTGCTCAAAACCCAACTTTCTTTGCTTTGTACTTTTGTTGTTGTTGTTGGTGGTGGTTTTCCAAGACAGGGTTTCTCTTTAACTCTGTAGACCAGGCTAGCCTCAAACTCACAGAGATCTGCCTGCCTGTGCCTCCCAAGAGCTGGGATTAAAGGTGTGTGCCACCACCACCTGGCTGCCTTGTACTTCTTAAAGCTGAAAGGCAGTGTTGCACTGAGCACATAATGCCACAGTCTGGGGCCCCACTTCATGTTATGCAAAGTCCCTAAGTGGGTGGTAGCAGCAGAGTGAGGACAGAAGGGCTACACAAGGGAAATTAAACTGAAAAGAGATGCAGTAGTGAAAATGTATGCTACCATAATATGGAGTTCTCATGGGTATTACTTAATCACCATAACTGCTTCCCATCTGCAGAGGAAACCTGAAGGTCAAAAGCATGAAGACACATAATAAGAGATGGAACATATCTCTACATTCTAGTGGTTTAAACAGATAGATTACCACCATTTTGAAGGCCAGGGGAAGAGGTTTCCCAAGTTAACATCTAGCCAGGCTACATATATGGTGCCAGGCCCACCTGAGCTACAGTGTAAGACCTTTCCAAAACAGTGTTGGCAAGATGGCTTAGTGGGTAAGGGCACCAGCCATCAGGCCTGATGACTTGAGTTTGATCTCTGGGACCCACATGTTGGAAGGAGAGAACCAGCTCCCACAAGTTGTCCTTTGTCCCTCACATGTATGTTTTCATACTAAGTAAATAAAATGTAATTTAAAAACTCCAATAAAAACAATCCTCAAATCCAAATAATTTAGGTCTTTATTTCCTTGCATGATCCACTTAAAGTCAGATGCTGTCCTCTCAGGCCTGCTGGTGGCTCTTGTCTTCACTGTGCTGAAGTCCTCATAGAGCACTGCCCATCCTCAAGAACTCTGGCTGCACGCCCCCCTTGCTCATTTTGCACAACTGTGCTGGCTTCTTTGCTGCCCCTGATGCCTCTGCCCTGTGCTGAGTCTCTCATAGTCATCCTCCCTAAGTGGAACACTTCCTCACTTCTGCATGACTTCCTCACCCCTGCGAGTCTTTGCTTAAGCATTAATTTCTCAGTTAGCCATTCTCTGGCCAGGAATTATAAAATCGTGTATCATTTTCTTTACCCTGTTTATCATTGGACAGATTCATGACTTACTAGTTTCTTGATGGAACTGTCTCTCAGAATGTAAGTGCCACCAAGTGGGGGATTGGCCTGTGTATGTGACTCTTGGATATAGTTAGAGTATGATAATTTTCTAATAAACGATCATAAAAAGTTGCAATGTATTTTAGACAAGTATGTTCTTCAGAATGTGACTTTTTGTGAAGTGTATAAAGTAATTGGTTTCATTATCACAGTTTTATACAGTATCAAAATACGTACTTTACTCATATCGCCCACCCCTCATCCCCCACTCCTGTGCCTCTGGTTTCCTTTCTCCCCCAGATAGCTTCACTTCTGCTTCCATGTCATATATGTGCATGCATATGTTAAATCTAGTTTCTACATGTAAAGGAATCATGATCCCCCTCTCATTTACTGTTCTCCCCTTCCCTTTGGAGTACTTCATCTGCCCATCTAGATTCTGCATGAGAGAAACTGGAGTTTCTTTTGGAGGCTGGGTTATTTCACTTAGCACAGTGATAACCTAATCTATCTGTTTACCTGATAATGACACAATTTTGTTTTGTGTGTGTGAGAGAGGTGTTTGTATGTACGAAGGCAAAGGTTGGCAGCAGGTATCTTCCTTTCTTGCTTTCCATCTTTTTTTTTTTCTTTGAGACAGGTTTTCCCTGTATAGCTCTGACTGTCCTGGAACTCACTTTGTAAACCAGGCTGGCCTCAAGCTCACAGAGATCCACCTCCCTCTGCCTCCCAAGTGCTGGAATTAAAGGCGTGCGCCACCACTGCCCGGCTGCTTTCCACTTTTTTTTTAATCTCTTACTAAACCTGGATCTCACTTGTTCAGCTAGACTAGCTGGCCAGAGAGCTTCTAGGGAGTCTGTCTCTGCTTTCCCATCACTAGGGTTATAGTTATATATCACCATGCCCAGCTTTTTATGTGGGCTGGTCTATAAAGGTCCTTATGCTTGCATGGCAAACATTTTACCAGCTGAGCCACCTCAATCCAAATTGATTTTTCTTTACAGCTGAATAAAATGCCTATGTTGTGTCCGTAAGTATAATCACGTTTCTTACCTAATTACCTGTTGATGGACATCTAGGCTGCTGTGAATGTCAAGTATGCCTTTAAAGCAGTGGTGTGATTCTCAATCAGTGGGCTGTGACCCCTTAGGGCTCACATATCAGATACCCTGCATATCAGATATTTGCATTATGATTCATAACAGTAGCAAAATTTCAGTTATGAATTAGCAATAATTTTATGGTTGGGGGTCACCACAACATGAGGAGCTGTATTAAAGTGTTGCAGTGTTAGGAAGGTTGAGAACCACTGCTTTAAATCATTGTGTGATAGGCCCAATTGAGGAGACTACAAAGTAGTCCAGTGGCTTTCAGGGTGTGGTTGAGAACCCTTTGATATCCTGAACTCTCTCAAATGGAGCAAGATGGAAATGTTTATATGGTCTAAAGTCATTAGTCTTTTTAACTGTTGTGGTCTCATGAGTGTACAGTATATTTTCCTAAAGCTACATGATGGAGTTTATCAACAAATGAATGCTGGATTAAATGCGAAAAGTTTTCTTTTACACGCTAGCAAGATGAAATATTGATAGATATAACCCACATAACGAAAGCTCTTTGAAGTCCCCAGTAACTAGAAAATGGAGAAAGAATCTTACCCTCAGGAAGTTCTGAGAAGTGAAATTCTGAAGCACAGGCTGGAGCTGCAGTGTGCAGTGCTTGCCTTTTGAGTGTGCAGCCCTAGACTCATAGTTCAGTCCCCAGCACTTAGAGAGAGGGGGAGGAAGTAGTGGTGGCTAGGTTTCTGACTCTGCTGCCTTTAAGTCTGTGGCAGTGGCATTGCTTGATTTCTCTTCCTGTAGCTCAAATTCTAACTGGTTTTAATAATAAAAACCTGGAGTCAGATATTGGGGTAAATGCTGAAATATCAGAGAAGTAAAGGAGCCAGCCACTAGAGAAATTTTTTTTTTACTTCTGCTGAATACTCAGACCAAAGGGGGCAAGATCCTGTCTCCACGAATCCTCAGACCTAATGCTATGAGCTTCTGTCTTCTCCCGTCTTACATTCCTCTCCCCTCCCAGCCATATCTTTTCCCGTCTCCACCTCCCTAGTACTGGCATTAAGGATGTGAGCCACCGCCACCTGACTGTTCTCTTTTAGACTGGGTCAGTGGTAGCCCAGGGTGGCCTTGAACTCACAGAGTTCCATCTGCCTCTGTGCTGGGATTAAAGGTGTTGCCACCACTGCTTGGCCTCTGTGGCTAACTAGTGGCTCGCTCCGCACTCTGATCTTCAGGAAAGCTTTGTCAGATCACAAACAAAATATCACCACATGTTCCTGTCACCTCTCCCATAAACTAGTATTGCAGCTATACCTGTCACAGGGACGGTTTAACATATGTCAAGTGCTTGTCACAGTTTCTGACACATAGAAAATGCCATGTTTGAAAAATATTATTGTAGTAAGTTATTGTTTAGGGGATTTTTAATTCCACTTAATGTGTATAATTTTTAATTCTTGGGGTAGAGAGATGATAGCTCAGTAGTTAAAGGCACTTGTTGAGCAAATTTAGTGACCTGAGTTCAGTGCAGAGAACCCACATGAAAATGGGAGGAGAGAACTGACTTGCCCTCCACAGGTGTGCAGTGATGCATATGCCTGCACATGTGCATATCCTTACACACACCACATACAAGTACAATAATTTTAAAAAGTTTATTCCTGGGTTTTCTTACCACTCTCTTAGTATTTGGCACTCAAACATTTGAAAAAATTTTGTTTTGCTAACTTTAAAATAGTTTTAAGAAATTGTTTTAAGGAAACTAAAAGATAGGAAAATATTTGTTTTTAACAATGTTAACATAGTTAAATGTTTGTTTTTAACAAAGTATATTCAAAGTATGAAAATGTTTTTCATGTTTCCATCTAATCTAGAATATGGGGGTTGGAGATGTAGTTCAGTTGATAGATTGCTTACCTACCATGGAAGAAACCTAGGAGTTTTGTTTCCAGAAGTTCGGGGTGGAGGGAAGAGTGGTGTGTGCCTCTAAATTCAGTCATGGATGGAGACAGGATCCCAAGTTCAAGGTCATCTGCAACAATGTAAAGAGGTAGAAGTTAGTCTGCTACAGAGACCATGACTAGGAAGGAAGGAGGGAG
>LOEQ01008036.1:100157-122450 GCA_001685075.1 Bramus lutescens
AAAAAAGACAATATCTCCTGAGTAAATTGGGAGCATGGGGACCTTGGGAGAGGGCTGAAGTAGAGAGGGGAGAGGCAGGGAGGGGAGCAGAGAGAAAAAATGGAAAAATGTTGAAATCAATAAAAATGTGTGTGTGTGTGTGTGTGTGTGTGTGTGTGTGTCAAGTAATTTTACATTTCACTATAGGCTATAAAATTGAGAAAATTTGAATGTCCCAACTGATCTATGGTAGGAGCTCCACATTGTCCAAGTAACAGCCACCATAGTAGAAAATCAGCCTCCCAATTTCACTATCCTTTTCTTTTCCAATTATCTGAGCTCTTACTTTGAAAACCACAGCCATTTACCCCACAGTTTTTATAAACCAACCCCACAGGCTATTACATACCAATCAGTTTTAAATTCATAATGAGGGCTAGCATGACATCTTTCACAGGTTCTGAGGAACTGAACACGTTAGGCAATGTTATATATTTTATTTATACTTATTTTATATCTTGTACTATTCAGATCAGGGAAATGGTCCTGGTCATTGAATCTCACACAATTTCTACCTATGGAACATTAGAGAAGGACACAAGCATCCAATATACAATAAAAATTTGAGCCCAACACATATTACTTCTAAAAGGAATTACATTGAATCCAATAAGCAAGCACTGGAAATAACGTGATGAAAATAAGATATTCCTGTTTTATGTTCAGCTGAGTAATTCAGCAGATGTTTCAAACAGGAAAACAAATGCGTGCTAATTTATCCAGTAAAGGGCTTCATGCCTTGAGGCGCTGTGACTGAAATCCAAAGAAGGCAGAAACAACTTCAATGTTTTCATAAAGGCTTTCAAAATATGAAAAGAGTTTCTTTATTTCAAGAGACTTCCTTGATCCCTTTCCTCTTTATCTTCCATTTAAACTCTTGCTGTCTGGATAGTCTAATACTTGCTCCAAACACAACCTGTACAGAGATCTTGGTACTTTTCTTTCTCTCCTCCCCTCGTCCCTGTTGAGTTCTGTTACTTTAGCACAGCTCTCCCTCCTGCCAGCATGCATCAAGGAATATGCTAAGGCTAAGCTACAGCTTCATGCAGACCTGCAGGAGAAGCTCACCAGTCCAAAGGCAGGAAATACTTTCACACAGCTAGCTTTAATTACTAAGAACTCGCTTTAACTATATTCTTAGCCACGGTAATTAGAGGCATTTATCATTCTTGATAACAAATGAAATAAAATGTCTTATATATTAAGATTTCATTTATTGATATCAGAGTGGTAAAATGTTTTTATAAGGAATTGGTTTTAATTTCATTTTATATGTTTTCTTGTACTGATTTTAGAATTCGATTCAAAAGATTTACAACATGCTGTTGATGATCTGAGCTTATGTGGAGTGTTTAGGGGGGCTAATTGGTTTATACCACACAAATCTGAATCAGGGATAAGTACTGAATTGGCTTCCTTAAAATTATTATCTTATAATGTGCAAGTTAATGCATCCTAACAGTATTAACTGAACTTAAATATTTCTAAATTATTTGATGGCATCAGACATTCTAGTTGACAATATTATGATGATGAATATTCAATGCAAAAATAACTATAATATTAATTTTTCTTTCAAGACTATTATTGAATTAAATAATTTATAGCTAATGATTAATGATGCTAATTATGTTCACTTTCAGAATTATTTCAATGATTATTTACTCTGCTATTTCTGAGTAATGAATTAGAGTAGACACATCTTATTTTGTATTGCCTGGTCTTGTCATAAGGAATTAACATTGAATGTGTATTGAATATTTCATAAGTTGATGATTAGTGGTTGCTTGCTAGACTACTTTTGTTATTTTATTTTTCTTTTGCATTAGGCTGTTAGTTTTCAACCTGAACTTTCAAATGCAGGTGTAAAGAAACTTGTAAATATGTCCTGAAATACCAAAAAAAATTAGTGTTCTACAAAGTCCAATTGAAAAATGGGTTTTCCTGTGACATTATGGTTTTGAACCTCTTATGTCTCAATGGTACTATTATATGGCAATAATTAGCAAAAGGATTTCCATGGCTCAGCTTCATATTGCTGTTCATTTTTACACATTACTATCACAGACTTCATGAATCATAGAATCACAACCATATTTTGACACATTTTAACTCTCAATTAATTTATTCTCTCAAGTGTATAATTGGTCATATTATCATGGAGTGATCTAATACTATCTGCTATATTGTACTTAGCATTTGTGTCAGTAAAAATTTGTTCTTATATTTAAGCAGCTTTATCATTATGCAAATTACATTTGTAGCATTTTCCTATATTGAATATTTCAAAAGTGAAAAATGCCTTATTTCTATTTAATGCCAGAAATCTTATTAGCACAACTCTTACACAGACATTGTCATTTGGTGACAGTAACCAAAACTCAAAGTTGCTTAAAGCAAGCAGCTGGGTTTTCACATCACTATTTCAATCGAGGAATTATTGATATAAGTAATAGAAATATCAATCTTCAGAGAATAGAGGATGTTGTAATAGTAAATGCTTTTTCTTTATCTAATTATGAACGATAGTGCTTACACTTTTTCAATCAAATCTCCACCATTTTGTATTTTGCTTTTAATCTTGATAAATACTTCCCATCTTACTCCAGTACTAAAGCAGGGAGTGATTTTGTTCCTTTTTTCTGACTGTTAGTAAACCAAAGGGGAAGCTTTTGAAGTGAGATTTTACACATATTGATATGCTTTTCAGCTAAGATGATTGCGATGGGTATATAACTTCTTTATACCTCTGGCCTCACCCTTATATCTGGCTTGCTGGAGGGGCTGATTTTATAAAATCAATGACAATGACTTTAACATGCACATATATTTTATTTTATTTACTTGCATTTTGAGATTCTGATTGAATTAGACCACTTCTCCCTTCCATTTCCTTTCTCTCAAACCTTCCAGATCCCTCTCCCCCTTCTCTTCAAAGCCATGGCCTTATTTTCCACTAATTGCTTTTGCAAGCACATAAGTACACACATATGCACATATATTGCTAAATAGATCCTGCTCCAGCCATACACTGTTACTTATATGTATGTTTCTAGGCCTCACATTTTGGTACTGGATAGCCAATTAGTGCGGTCCTCCCCAGGAACCTCACAGATTTTAAAAGAAGTTATTCTCTCTTTATTGTTGCATTACATTATGTTTTACTTTTTACTATGGCTTGATATATTTTAAGTGAAATCTCTGTTATGCTGTTTAGCATTTATATGTGATGTTTGCCGGTATTTGTTTTTCTGGTTATTTTAATTTTTACCCTCCATTTTCCAAATAAAATGGTGGCGGAGATGTTTCATTTTGCTCGCCGTGGGACATGCTATATTCTTTCCCTTTTATTACCATCAAAAGTGCATGTGTGTGTAAACAAGGATTCGTAGGCGTACATTTACACAAAGATACAGAGGAAAGCCCAAAGAAAAAGTCAAGCTGTTTATTGTATAACTCTAATCCCATCAGAAATCTTCTCCTTCAAAATAATTTCCTGTGATCCAAATCAGTGTTAACATTTATTCTAAGTTTATTCTACTCCGAGTCGCCAAAGAAGGCTGATTAATATTCTGCCTGCTCACACTTCTTCCAACCTATGTTTCAAAGGAACTATAAGCACTGTCCCCCATGACTCTGTACAGTTTCCTTATCTTGCAGCTTTTGAAAACTGAACTAGTTTGATCTTGGTTCTACACTATGCCCAAGGTCATGACTGTTTTTTCATTATTTACACAGTCTATTGTTTTCTTATTTATCATTATTTTCTTTATTATTTTTCTTTATTTATTATTAATTTTTTATTTATCACAGTTTTATGAACATTTAGTGCATTCCAAAATTTTTGAATTTTGAAAACTACAGTGAAGTGTAGCCTGCTTTATTAATGTCATAACAAAGAGAAGAGTTTTGCCTTTTACTTTTGGAAAAGAACTTAATTTGAGAATCTTTATTTTTATTTTATTTATTTATTTTTTTGAGACAAGGTTTCCCTGTAGCTTTGGAGCCTGTCCTGGAACTAGCTCTTGTAGACCAGGCTGGCCTTGAACTCACAGAGATCTGCCTGCTACTGCCTCCCAAGTGCTGGGATTAAAGGCGTAATTTTATTTTTAAAAGGTAAATAAGCTTATTACTCAAAAAATATAAACATAACATATTAAGGTATTTCAAATTAAGTGATTATTAATAATTATATATGTGTTAAAAAGAGCAGATACATGTGTTAATAAATATATAAGTGCTAAATTAGGAGATATCTAATCAACAAGGGATGAAAATACATATAAGACATCACGAACTAAGAATGTATTTGGTAAAATGCATGAGCAGCCAACATTCCTATTGCCTTAATCTGTTACACCTTGTTGAGAAGCATTCTGGGTCTCTGTGTTCTTAATCGAGACATACAAATAAGTTCACAGACTTGTTGGTTAGCTGTAGCTACTGATGAGGTTATTACTCTTGATTCTTTACTATGAACCACACACATGATATTGAGCATCTCTTTATCCTTACCTGTAAGTCCCCTAACTTAAAACCATAACTCATAAACCCATGGCAGGTGATAGGAGGCGCAATGTAGACCTTTTTTGTGTCTTGGACTGGTATGGTGGTAACCTTTCTCTTCACACCAGCTTTTCGATGTGCTTTGAATTCATGTTGAAATGTGATTTGAGATATTAACTTTGCTCTATGAGTATCTATTTTCTAAGACCTCTATGATAACCTTCCTGGTAGCAAGATTTTGGGAACTGTTTGCATTAGAGCAATTACTAAATGATAAATTCATTTAAGTTATTGATTACATTCCTGCCATTTCCATATAATACATGGTTCATGTATTTAAATGAAAAATAAATCATGTGGTTCCTAAGCACAAAAGGAATTAGAATTTAACACAATTATACTAGTGTTTGAATCTATGAGAAACCCTTTAAAAAGCTGGCGTATTTTAAATTAGAGGGAAGTGCACAGTTCTAGAGAGTTAGCTTATTTATTTTCTTTCTATTTCAATACTCATCTCATGTATTCATTTGTGTATTCTCTTGTATTCATTTGTGCCTTATGTAACAATGAAACTGACTCAATAATGAGAATTTTCACATACCATCTGGGACTTTTTACATATTTTGATATTTTATAATGAAAGTGCTTAAATTTGGTTTTAAAAAATAAAACTAGTGTCTTAGAATGACCTTTATCCTAATTATATCAAGAAAAACCACTGCACAGCTTGGCTAAATTGTTCTGTGGTGTAGCCCTGTTTTCTGTCCTGTATCATACACCATTCACTGAAGATATTCTTGTAACAAATCCCAGTACCAAATGTTTGTGAGCACAGTGAAAGAATATGAAATTTACATACTTTCTCTCAGAGAAAGAGAAAATTATTAAGATTTTATATGTAGACTATAATTTAAATATATTAATTTTCATTTATAAATAAATAATATAATTATATATGATATGTGTGTAATACACATACATACACATGGTCGTATATGTAATGGAAGAGGGCAAACAAGTCTTACAGTGTTTTCAAAAAGTTATGTAAATATTTATTCAGAAATCAACATAAATACATTAGCTGATCTAATTAAATACAAGACTGACTTCGAGTCCAGTAAATTCAGACAGCATGTTGATTCTGACTGAGACAGTTGTCCTTTGGGGAAGCACTCAGAAGAACCCTGCTGCTGAAATCACTGTGTAGAACATTCTAGCATTTTAATTTAGAGAAATATGTTAATTCATTACTTAACTCTAGTCTTTCAACCTGTGGCATCTGGAGACCAAACCTTGGCTTCTTGCCTATACCTTCTTGGAGCTAAACATAGTGAATCACTGTGATTCTGAAGACCAACATTACTGCTATCAAGCCATATGACAAATTAGTCTCTGATACAACATGATTGTTTGGTAAATAGTTCATTATCAAAGGGAAAACATTTTTCTTAATTTGTACAGTTTTTAAACATAAAATGGATTTTCATAGTCATATTTTCTTACTTTTTTCATAATGACATGATGCTGCCTAGGCGAGTCATTCTCTTGTCTTTGTCTATTCAACATCTGTAAATAGTTTTGTTACAGGTTGGAGAGTCCCCAATTCCCTCACTTACTCTCATATTCTATTTTTACCTCTTTTGTCCAGATAAACATTTCATCTGGACCTGAGAGTTCACTTTGAATAGACATGGAGCTGACACACTTCTGCCAATCTACTGCCTGCCATCTTCTTTCTCCTTTGAACTTTAGTCCACTATGTCCAACAGAAAACACCAGCTCTCTTACTGCATACTCAGAATTATTACACTGCTCTTACCTAAACAAATGAAGAGTAGAATTTCAGGCAGTTCCTCACTTCATCATAGTCTTTCCTTAGTACAGTGTCCCTTTTTGCCACCCACCAGTACATGGCATAATGGATAAATGGGTTACCTCATCAGTCCAGCTTACTAGATAAAATATTATTTATTAATGCCAACAACTTATTTAAATTGTTACCACTCCTTGTACATGAGGAAGCTATCACTCCTGAACTACCTTTCTTTGTTTCACTACCTGCTCTTCTAATCCATCTTCAAAACTGTAACCAAAATAACGTTTTTGAACTATGTGATCTTTATAACATTTCAATAGTTTCTTATTGCACTATGCTTAAGACTAGGGTCCTGAACATGACCTATGATTACTGTTTCATTATTTTCTTTCAAAGATCATCATGCTCTCCTTCAAGTTCTCGATACAGAATAAAAATATTATTATAGGATTTTATATCTGACTACAATGTAGTTTTATCACATACATTCCCTTTACAACCCCTCCTAGACTTCCAACATGTTTCACCCTCCCAATTTCACAACCTTTTTAAAATATCCCTCTGAGTACTGCACATTTGTATATTAATCTGGGTGAACCACTACTTTTACATGGGAAACATATCAGGGGTCATATCCATGATTATTCTCTCCCAGCAACTATCAACTACCAATAGCTCCTCATTTAGTGTTATGAACTTGTAAGCCCCTCCTCTACTCACACTGGAATTTTGGCTGACTTAGTCTGGTGTAGATCAAGAGTACTTCCTTAATTTCTTCCATTCTTTTATATATTTTTCTTCATAAGATTGTAGTGCATGTCTCATAATTTCCATATTGCAGTCCTCCAAGTTCTCTAGGATAACGTTTGTTTCAAAGACTACTAATTATTTCTCAACAAAGTCTTCTGTGATTTTTGCCTGTGCCTACATCAGAACCATCTGCTCTATAGGTAAAGTGTACTATATATTAAAATTCTTCATTTACTTGAAGAAATTTTTTGATTAGCAGTCTTGACTTCTAGACTGAAAGGAGGAAATATAATATGTATTTTTGCTTGCAATGTTTTCTCCATCTTTAACAGAGTGGTTGACACATGTGTGCACACTCCTTAGACATTTCTTGAATAAAAAGTAAATCAGTATGACAGAAGATTCTACATTCTGTGAACTTTCTGCTGTGGCATTTGCTGCCACACAGTTCTCTGTGCTAGTATCCAGTGGACAAAATCTTAGACATCTTTGGTCTTTTAATATAACCAGGGCAGGCTTTCAAGGTATGCTCAAGTTTTAAGAAACATTATCATGGAAATTGTATGTGTAACAAGCATGTATTACATATAATGAAAGGATGGTAGAGTTGGAACAAAAAGCAATCTATATGAGTTCAGCCCTCTGCATGTCAAATTCTCCTCCCAGAAGCTCCTATCCAACTTTAAACATGTCTCCCCCACCTGATTGCGTTAGGCATTGCTTTTAATGACTTATGGCCCACTTAAGAAATACAAATTGATTATCTGATAAACAAGACATGAGAATGTACAAAACCTTTCCCTATTTCTTTCTAAGCTGAACACACACACACACACACACACATGTTTTTGGTTCTTAAGTAGTTTATAATTTTAAATAATATATACATCTTCTGTCCAAAGAACATTTGTTTTCAACAATACTTCTGAAAATTCCTTTTGAAATATGAATCTGACTCACAACTTCTGTTAATAGTTTTGCTGTTATACTTTGCATTTTCCCAATAAAGAACAAGTAAACAAGTACATAATCTCATTATGTTATAGTGGACTCTGGGCCAATATACATGATTAAATTATGCTTAAAACTAAGAAAAAGAATTGCATTCATATTAAGTTGGCTAAAATTCACCCATAGCTCATGCATATTTACATTTTTATAACTTAAAATTATGATAAGTAAGACATTTCTAATCTCTTGGAAATAGTTGATTCTTTTTTTTTAGGTGGGTAGGTTGTTAGGCAAAGAAATAAAGTTTTCCATGATTAAAGAATGTATAATACATCTTTGTTGTAGGGAGTAGATAGCTGTGGGATTTGAATGACGAATTCCCGAATGAACATGTGTTGTTGACATGGCCATAGCTAGGTCAAAGACCTTGACCACAGACCCATGGTAAAATGGCAAAGCCTTCCTGCCTGAGATGAGGTTCAGAGGGATGGAAAAGTCTTCCTCTGGTTCAGGTAGGATGTTGAGAGAGAGTGCAGGCAATGTCCTCCATATCATTCTCTGTGTTCCCCTCATCATTCAGGATCTGAAGAGTGCTCCCTTACACAGATTCCCCTATAGAGAGTAGCTGAATCTGCATCTTTGTTCATCTCTAAACCTTCAGCACTACCTCCTTTTTGATCTGCCTATAAATGAGAAGTTGTATGAAATAGTCCCACATCCTTGTTCAACCTATATAGCAAATATGCTGAAATCCTATGGCGCTGAAGTTTCTCCATCAGAGAACCCTTGCACCTGAGCCCAGCTTCCGTGTGTCCATGTGTTTGTCCTTTCTTCAACTCCTTGCTGCACCAGTCATGTCTGACCCTGGAGCCTCGCTAGAAGTGGCGCTGGTATCAGTACTTACTATTTAAGCATTCTAAGCCAAACAGTCTGTTATGAATTTCATTTGAATTTATGTTTACCCTCCATGTATCTATGTGAAAAAAATCATATTTATGATGAGTGTATATCTGAAAGTCACTTGATTCAAGAATTATTCAAAATCTGCTTGACTGAAGACTTATTCAAAAGGTTGATTGTAATTACTTACAGAATTAAAACATAAAAATCATTCATAAATGACAATATTTTGAGAAACTTGTAGAGAAGCAGTTTGGCACTTAATTCAAAACACATGCTTCTTTTTCTCATTACAGAGAAAAGTACAATTAATTTAGCTTTTGTAATAATTGTGTAGGGAGGGCCTTGAACCATCATCCTCAAAGCAATGTGCTTTACCCTCTCTGAGTGGATGGGGGTGGGGTGGGAAAAAGCTATATGGAATGGGAGGAGGGAAAGGAGTGGAAACTTGAATTGATATGTATAATGAAAAAAGATGGTTTGTTTTCTTCTTTAAAAATAAAATAAAGAAAAATGACCTTGATTAATGCATGCTAGTTTTCTCATTGTTCTGACAAAACATCTGGCCAGAAGCAACTACAAGGTTTGATTTGGGCTCACGGAGTGATTCAGGCTTATGTTTTGAAAGGGTTTCTTTTGTCAACAATGGGAAGCATAACAGAGCTCATGGATGCCTGTGGCTGAGACTCTTCATGTCTCAGCAGATCAAGGAGCCCAGAACCTAGACCTGTGGGATATTTTTGACTACATTTGGGGTAGACTTTCCATCCTCAGTTAATCCTATATGGAAAAGTCCTTCCAGACATATTTCAAATTGATTCACAGTGATTATGAGGAATAACCATCACCATGTCCATGAAACTCCTTTCTGTAGCTTATTATATATCTCCAGGAGTAACATTACTTATTTTTTTTAGTTTTAAATATACTGATTAGTAAAATTTTCTCATAAAATAAACTACCATGCAGATAAAATTATAAGTCAGTAATAAGAAATGACCACACAAAGGAGAAATCCCCAAATTATCCTCATTTGTAAAAAGTAATCATAGTTGGATTTTCAGTATTAAAGATTATGACTTTATCCTCCAGATGTGGATCTGTTGCACAAACTACAATGAATCAAAATCTGTATATGAATGACTGATGGTAAAATAAGAGATTCAGGATAATCTAAGATTTATGTTGTTGTATAGATCATAATAATGAGTCATAAGTTTTTGAAATCCATTTCTACTTCAAGTCACTTAATTTGTCAGGTAAAATTATAAAGGGTGAGATAAAATTAAAATGTTTTCCTGGAAAAATATTTCATCGAATTATAAATTTGAGTGATAAATTGCTATTCTTCGTAAGTATGATATTTCCAGAAATGTGTGTTGTCAAAGCAATATATCCTGCCACATGGAAAGTGGTGAAGTGCAGGTGGAAATGAATATGAGGCCACATCTACTTGGTTCAGAGGCAGGTTAAGTAAAGTTCTTTGCAAGTTCAATGCGAGACTTTTTTCAGTAGTTTACAAAAGCAGGGAGTAGTCATTTTGAGCTGGAACATCTCCTATTTTTCCTGTGTTGAAGATTATAAACAATATGGTGTGAATTTAATCTTTGTACACGGCTAGCTGTGCAGCAGTAGCAGGTGGTGTCACAGTACGAAGCATTCGCAGATGATGTGTGCTATCAATCAATACATGTTTTCTGTGTTTTTCTACGATCCATTACTCTAATGTGATTATCTTGTTAGGAATTACAATTCTTTTGCAGCTAATCTTCTTTGGAAAGCTGTGGTTATTAGGTGTTTTTGACTACATCTGGGGTGTTGGTAACTGGGATATTAAGTCGTAAGCCAGAATCATTCCCTGAGGAAAAACAGTGGCAATTCGGAATTACATGTTGAGTTTCTGGAGAACTGGAAAGAACCAGATCTCAGGCTCTGTAGCTCCAGAGACACTGGCTGATGTTCTTACTCCTCTCTGCTATGTATCATATTTCACCAGAAATGACTTCCAGTGACCATTCGAGGAGCTGGGACGTGAAAGAACTCACATTTGGTCCAGAAATTCAAATCAGGACATTCTTCCAAATGCTCTCAACACATTTTAAGAACATGTAAAGAAAGGAATAGGCTCACAAAAGTTCAAGCAATAAGATCAAGAGTGCCCATAACTTGCAAATTTATAAGCTTGAATGATGCTGGATAGAAAATAGACGGTTTTTCAGTATTTTCTTTATATAGACTTGAGAAGAAAAAGGTAATAAAAGATGGTGGCATATCTTCAACAACAGCATCAAAACACACAGGAACCATGTGTAAAAATATTTATGTGAAAGTTTTCAATGAACTAAATATTATTTAACAAGAAACTTGATATTTTACAAAAACATGTCAATATGTAAGAGAAATCCATTAAGAAAGTAGGAACTCAGACATTGGTCAGCATAAAAATTTAAAGTTTTATAATAATTCCATAAGCTATGACATGCTAGAAACTAGCATATCAAACCAATATTTCAAATATAATTTAATATATTTAGTTTAGATATTCATTGTTGGTTACCCAGAACTCCGAAAATTAATTTCCAACATGAAAGTCTGTTATAACTCTATACTATGGAGCTTCATTTACCAATGTTTATTTTAACTTATTTAGTGTGTGTGTGTGTGTGTGTGTGTACTACAATTCACAGGAAGTTGTTTCTCCTTCTACCATAAGGGACCTGGGTATTGACTTGGATTTTTGGCGAGCAACTTTTTCCAGTGATTCATGATTTCTTTAGCCATCTTTTATCAAATTTTAAGATGTAATAATGTCATTTTTCTTTTTTTCAGAGGAGTATATTTCTGCAGGTGATATATGCAGGAAATTAATTTATGATTTACTGGTTCTTAAGCTGAAAAGGCAAACATTCAGACCAAGATCATAACTGGTTGAATTTTCTAATATATATTTAAATAATTTTACGAATTGGTACAGTCACTCTACTATGTATCAGTTAACAGGATTGGTTGTAGTCAACAAAGAGTGGCCATAGGTTAAGCTGTTAAAGGAGCTTAACTCTGGAAAATGTGACGGAACTCTGAAAAGACATGTAGGACCACATCTACCTGAGCTTCCACCTGACTACCTACAAAATTATGACCTCCTGATAGAAACAACGTAATCTAAGTTCCAAAGATTGGGGCTCACAATATAACTCCATTGGAAGAATAGTTTCACAGCTTGCATAAAAGCTGAGTTCAATCCCTAGCAATGCATAAATTGGGTGTGGTAGCTCATGCCTTTAATCTTAACATTATGGAAGTGAAGAAATGAGAATCAGACAAAGGTCATCCTGAGCTACATAAAATTCAAGGTCTGTCTGGGTTACACAAGATTCCATCATTAAAAATAGATAAATAGATAAACAAAAACAATAATATGAACCCATCAAGAAAATAAAACAAAAAATTTGAAAGCACAAATTATAACATGCCCATCAAGCATAAAAACCAAGTAACAGCTAAACCAATGCCAAAACTTACACAATATAATAGTAGCTATATTGCCAATGTGCACTGAAAATTCATAATGTTCTCCTTTCTGTGTTAATCCAGTATATTATTGAGTCCATTTTGTTGCCATGTTTCAGATGAAATTATTATATAGCAATTTTTTTACAGAAACCAGCAATTTATACTTAGCAAAAGTAAATGAAAGTGGACACTTTAGTTATTCTTGATCTTCCTTCATTAACTTATATCCATCCATATAAAACATTTAACTCCTAAGCAGCATTCAGTCTCTTAGAGACTCAGAACTGTTAAGATATGGAGACTTCTAGTAGAAAACTTGTCTTAATCTCTTCTTGTGTAAGTGTGTTTCAAAGTGGGGAAAAGTAGCTGCCAATAAATATGTCTGCATCTGCCTCTAGTGTGGCACGCTGTGGGAATGATCAGAGCTTTAGAAATTCATGGCAATGATGAACAGAGCATAGCCTGGTCTCTAGGCTACAGAAATGCTACATCATACAACGAACAGCACGTAAACTTGTTTCCCAATCTGGTTCCTCTTTCTTCATATGATATTCATATGATATTCAAAAAATTGATGTCAAGTTGCTATAACAGAGCACTGGTTTTCATTTTAGGTAACAACTCTAAAGCCTTCAGAGAAACTAGATTACCTTCAGTCTGTTAGAATGCCAAAGGAGTAAAAAAGTCTAAGTCAGCACAATCTTTGTCTAGCACACAAAGTACCTGGTTTGACCTCTAACACCACAGAAACCCTGTATAGTGTTATAATCTAAGCTCTCTGAAGGTGGAGGCAGAAAGAAATAGACATTTAGTTGGTATTCTTTACTATTGAGTAAATTACAACAAGTCTAGATAGTATAAACTTGTTGTCAGAAAGAATGGAAGCAAGGAAGGAAAGAAGAAAGTAAGAAAGGAAAGAAGGAGAGAAAAGGAAGGGGAGGAAGGAATGGGAGGAAAAGAAGGGGAGGAAATAAGGAAGAAGAATGAAAAACAAAAGGATTGAAGGGGAGAAAAAGAGAAAAGGCAAGAAGAAAGGAAGGAGGGAAGGGAGAAGGCAATTCAAAGGAAAATGTACTCTTTGGCTCTCTACTGCTTCTTAGGTATCTTCTAAGTAGCTTGAGAAATGGTATTCTGCTACATATAAATGATTTCTATAGCTGTATAAGGCACAAGTACATAATGCAAAATTAACTTGCACTTATATTATCAAGGTTATGATAAAACAAAAGTTTTATCAGCACAGGCTAATGGTCTCTCTCATGGAAACAAGTATTAGGAGAGAAGAATAGATGTACAGCAACAATGGACAACTGTCATATCTTGAGTATAGAGTCTAGGCAAACCAGCAATTTTTAGCAACTTTAAATCTTCCAATTTTGGTCACTGATGTATAATGTACAAAATGACCTAATTATTATGGTACATATGATATTTTTTGTTAAGAGCCAAGACTTTGACAGCTGAATGAAACTGACTTTTTGGAGTCCATACCCTATGGAGGGATACCTTGCACAGCCTAGGTACACAGTGGCAGAGGGGGACTTGGTCCTCTCTCAAATGGCTGCTAAAATTTTTGTTGACTCCCCATGGGAGGACTCTCTGAGGAGTAGATGGGGTGTGGTGGGGAGCAGGTAGGGGAGTAGGAGAAGGGGAGGGAAGGGGAATGGGGATTAGTACGTAAAACAAGAATGTTTAAAAATGATATATTCTTAATTATTTAGGGTGAAATCTGATGTCTGTACTTTATTCATAGTGATAGCATTCATTACACTGCAACAATTCAGCAAGAAGTATATGTGTACAACAGTAATACCCATAGGATTAAATAAATCAAACTCACACATTTTAGTATTTCATAACTCTAAGTAAATCATTTCTGTACAATTACTCTAAATCTATAGCAGAATTTTGTATTCTACTGAGTAATTCTCTTGGGATATAATGTTGAAAAACTTTAGCATAATTTCCCTTTAAGAAGACATTTTCTTATCATTAACTGGTTAGTATTGTATATATTTTTCAAGATAGCATAATTTTATTAATATAAACTGCGTTTTCAAGCCTTTGCATAAATTTGCATGCATTAGAGCACATGCTTTATGTTTATACTTTTCAAAAGTAAAATTTTCAGTCAATATACTACAGTTCAAAAAAGAATAACTAATACATTACCTTATGTCAGTCTATAATAAATTTTGGTACTGTAACATTTTACTATTAACAATTATATCTTCCACACAAAATGTGGAGCAAATATAGCAGAAGGTATTACAGTGTCTTTCTTTATGGGAAAGGAAATAACAGCCCACGGTTAGCATGCTTATGGTGACATACGTAGGTTATATCAAGCAAGCATAGCCAAAGAAAGCATCTTGTGTCTAGCTGGAGAGCACCACGAGCTTCCACAGTTCACAGTAGAGCACCATGAGTCAAGTGCTTGATGGATCACGTACTAAGATGATTAGTCACTGAAGCTTCAAGCTCCTATTTTACTCCCTCAAGCTAAAGTCATTAACACAAAACACTGATGTATACAAATAAACAACTTTCATGTACATGGAGGCCCAATTCCTTACTTCAAATCAGAAGGAAAAGCAAGAACAGAAGGAATGTTGATTATTACCTGTATCAGGGAAAGGGTTGGGATGGAAACTATGTTTGTTTAAAAAGAAAAAAGTGAGATAATAATAGTGGGTAATAGTGTGAATACTTGTGAGCTATTATTTATGTATAATTAGCATTGGTATAGTTTTTTGCATATTGATGCAAGTTCAAATTATATTTGTCATTACTATTTACAATATTTGTACACTTATGCAAAGTTATTCTGTCAGATTGTATATATGTATGTTTCTACTTCTGTTTAGGACATTTTGTATATTGATGCAACTTTTAGAATATATTATCATATTGCATTATGTATTATTCTTACCTCTGATCAAGATACTTGTACATTGTTTATTTTCTGAGACCATTGTCTTTATTTGCTGCACATTTACTTACAGATTGTTTAATATTCAGACATGAAGTCTTAGTTTTTAAGTTATACAGATATTAAATATTATATATCAATAGTTGTTCATGTTTATTATCCATATATATATATATAATCAGATTGATTATGTATTTAGATACATAGATATTGTATTCTGCCTAGATAGGTAATCTTCAACCACTTCAAGGATCTGCAGAACATGGTATTTAAATAATTAAAGTAACTTAGGGTTCTGTTGACATGAGACATGATTGCTCCTGGCAGCACCAATCTATTCCCGAAAAAATGTTGAGCACCTAAGACACTCTACTTAGAGTTTGTTTTCTACTTGGCACAACTGGCCTTTTGGCAAGGAACAGCCCATGCCTCAGTCACTGACAGAGTACTTGGTACCTGAAATGGATAAGCAAGAAACAAGAAAATAGACTATCAAACCTTCCCAAGACAGGGTAAGATGGTTTTTTAAAATTCCCTGCCTCTGAAAATGATCTGTTAGTTATGGTAGGTCTTGGCCACAGTTGGTTGCATTAACGTTGCGAATGAGATTTTGGGTGATTATTCAGGTAGCTAATTGTCTCCATCATATTCTGCTTGCTTTGGAAGCTGCTTGATTGCACTTCCTGCTTACTTAAGTAATATTATCTCCTTTCTCTGGCCTTGGATGGGGTTAAAGATTAGGTAATTGTAGTTACCTTCCTCTTATAATTTAGCCAAGCTTATTTCTGATGCAAGATTTAGACTCCTTAGAATAGAATGTTTTGTCATGTGTTCCTTGATTAATATTGCTCATGTTGTTTATAATTTTATACTTGATATCTTTTCCTTTTGTATATAATTTTGTATTGTGGTTGGATTGCTCTTGTTTAGAAAAATGGGGAGATGATGGGAAAACCTTGTTAGCCAATTATCTTTAAGAGGTGGATCTCAGTTAAGGCAAGGCTTCCCAGGACCAAGGGAAAAATGTGTGCACTACTCCCCAGGTGCTCTCTCTCTGGGTGATTCTCACAGGACACAGCAGAACTTGGATTTCTCATTTCCTGTTTTGTGAGTTTTTTCCCCCTTATAATAGATGAAAATATAATTGTTCTATCCTTTAACTAGCATGGTTATTTCTACATATAATAATATACATATACACATGTGACTATAGTTACATCTAATGTTAAACTACAATATAAAAATAATCTGCATCAATAATGTGCAGTGATGCTAATTTCTTATTATTTAAACTTTCTGTGAATTTTTATAGAAAGAGAAAGTTTTTATAGATTTTTTTGAGGCTACAAAAAAAGCTTCAGTCTAAACTGGGTCACTACAGTAATCTGAATTAAATACATTAGTCAGTAAGAAACTCTGGTAACCATACAAAGTAAGACATTCTCATAGATAGGAGTCTCTGCATAAATATACACAACAATGCAACACATTTCATTATGCCACAGAAAACTATATTGACCCTCTGATATGTATAAAATTTAGTGCTATTTCAGTTCTATAAAAATTTATTATGAAAAACATACAGTGAAGTAACACACAGAGTAGCACAGTAAACCGCAGGTGCTGATCACCCAGTTTTTAAACTCAACTGTTTATGGGATTTCATTTTTAAGCACCCATACAACCAAATAACTTTAAAGGGATGCCGTAGATAATTCTGCTTTAAATATTCCAGAGTGTATTTTTAAATAAGAATTGTTTGTATTATACTATGAAATTTTAACAGAGCCCATTAGTCATATCAACTATTTTGCTCAACTATTAGATATTCAGCTTTTGATTGACCCTTCATCATTTGCCTCTTATATTAGGCAACCTTCCTCCTTCAGCATGACACAGTTTAGAGAGAACTATGCCCAAATTTCCCAAATATTATTTATAAATGTTTGTTTATATTTAGAGGGGGATATGATATAGATATGAATAATTTGCATTGGTATAGATCTTGGCCTATTGATACAATTTAAGGTCAATTTTGTTATACTGGGTATACGTATTTCTGATTTTGATTAAGGTATTGCATTTGTGCAGCTCATTTAAAAATGTAATGTATAATTAAAAATATAAGTTAATAGATAATCATCTATAATAGTCAACCTTGTAGTAATGTTAGCTAGGTTTTCTAGGTGAACAGAGATATATTTCAGCTGGATTGACGTTCTTCAAACCTTTCAAAGACTAACAGAATATGGCATTTAAAATGTTGTAAGAACTGAGGACTTTTCATGACATGACACACATCTGCTCCTGGCAGTATCAATTACTTCAAGAGGAAGATAGGCATTGAAGAGAATTCTTATGGAGGTTGTTAGTCAGTTGGGCAAGAAACTGTTCTTGCCTGGACTGCTTGATGCTATGCTGTATGAACTGGATGTGCAGGACCCACCGAAAAACGAATGCTGAGGTTGCCTAAAGGTAAGATGATCCTGTTTCATGAAAGAGTCTGCAAGACATTCTGTAGGACACAGAAGTGACTGACAAGCTGCAAATATAGGCTAAAGTGTCTTTGAAATTTCCTGATTTAGGGAATCATTTAAAACAAAATGATGAGTCATTTTGTAGAGCTTGTATTTGTGTGGCAATTTTGTTGTCCTCCTCAGCTCATTTTTTAAAAAAATCTTCACTTAGCCTCCCTCTTTCTTGTCAGTCAGGAGCTAAATACAGACTTCTGATTGACTAGATTCAACATGGTGACAATATTTTAGTTCTATTAGGAGTATCTATCAATAGGTACAATGTTTTTCCCTTGTCCATCTCCTTCCTTTTCTTCCTTTCCAATTGCTGTTCATTGCCTAAAATTACCACTTCATCAGATTATATAATTGTAATCATTTAATATTTAATTCATCCTACTTGCTGTGATAGGTAAAATTCATCTATTAAAAAAACTTCCTGAAACTTAAATTTTTTTTTTGGAAAATCAATTTCAGTGATTATTTCTGTTTATACACCTTTGTTCAGTTTGTTGCATTTGGTCTGTAGCAACCAACAAATACAGCAATGAGTTTGAATTTCAGTATCATGAAAAACTTGGGGACACTTCATTTTTGAATATTCTTAGGAGGAAACAAATTGTTAAGTCAAAACAATGTGTAAAAATTTGAAAATTAATATAATTAATAAGTAAGACACTAGGAGAAATATTTCTGATGAAAAATGATAGAATCTCAAGTGTATATCCTAGTTTAGTTTAAATGGTTAGTGGCACAATATCAAAATTAGTAATAGTAAGCATTGCTGTATATCATGTTCATTTCCTTTGGGTTTCAGAAGATATGGATTGAGATAGATAAAACAGAGAAGATTATATAATTTATATAAGTATAAAGGAAGTGAGTAAAATACTTCAGAAAATAGAGCTTTCTGTTGAAAATACCCTATGTAAATAAAATCACAATATTGCAAGTATCCATCACCCATTCTGATGTATGATTTAAGAGCATCTCAGTTGCTCCAAAGCTAGAACCTCACTCTGGGATTCCACATTATCTAAGCATACACAGCCATATTTTTCTACCCATAAACTGTCTCCTCTGCTAATATGACCTTTAGGCAGTTTTCATGATGCAATGCCTACCATTAGAACTACTTTGATGGATTAGCCTTTCAAAAAGCCAATCTCAGGTCCTTTTGATTCTATCACTTTCTAAATAAAATCACCCTATAATATATTTACTATTGGCATAAATTTAAAGGTACACTCTTCAAATTTCCTGATCATTTTAATAGTGAACTCCAAACACAGACTGTTCTTTTATGAAATAAAGTATAATGTTGCTCTGATGGGTATTCTATTTCATTTCTACTTAATGGTACTTTTTAATCATCATATTCATTAGGATACCCATCCTGGAAACATAAACACACTGCATGAAATGCTTCAGGGGACAGATTACCAATGTTCTAATTAAAGAGTCTGTTGACCATGAGCTAATTAGAGTAGCAACATTTTAAGCATGGTACAGACACTATAAAATTATGAATTACTGAAATCAAGAATGTTGTGTCATTAGAATTTTAACAGGATGCATAAAATATTTTAGCACTGAACTCAAATTATTATTGGGGTAAATTTGTTTCATCAGAATTCCATTTAAAATTTCTCTAGTTACTGGTAAATATAACACTTGGCAGAGAGGTATTGCAATCAAGAAGGGTTAAATGAAGTCCTCTGATCCACCTCCTCCCCCTCCTTCCCTCAGTCTCCCTCCCTTCCTCTTGTTCCTTCTTCCCTCCTTTGTCTTCTCTAGCTTTGTAGCTTAAACAGTGAAGTAAAATGTTATCTAATTGGTATAACTGGAGTTCAAACTTCTGCCTAAACAATTCAAGTGGACTTTTTTCCTAGGCTTGAATTGACCTTTCTTCTGTGACAGAGGTCATTGATAATTCTCAGAGTGAGAACAAATATAGAAATAAAATGTTTTTGTTTGCATTTTGTATACAAGATAACTAAATGAAGCCTACTTACTTTCTTTGACAATGAACTTCTACCATGTTTTCTTAGGTTGAAAACTAAAAAGACTGGGAACTAGGAAAATGTGTACAACACAAAAGCAACTTTGGATCCAGGGTTCAGGTCAAGCAGCAGTCTTAGACTCCAAAAAAGGAAAATCAATCAGAAAACAACAAAACAAACAAGCAAACAAAAACAACAAAAATTCCAATATTACAGAAACTGTTTCTTACAAATCATAGGAAGAGGCTTGTGAGGTAGGCAGATCTGTCCTTCCAGCACTCAAGATACAGCAGGGGGATCTACATTTCAAAGTGAGGCTGGGCTACTTAACAAGTTTGAGGCCAGTCTGGGATAATTCTTTGAACTCTGTCTCAAGAAACAGCAATAACAAAATGTAACCAATAGTAATAATATGCATATTTAACCCTCAGGGGCAAAGGCCTGGCAGTATTCATAGCAGAATGAACCCTTTGTCATGTCACAATAACTTCAGAACTATAGGATATGCAATCCAGAACAACCTACAGTTTTTACTGTATACCTCATTTACAACCTTGATAAAAATCTATTCTTAAATGTTTTGATTTTATAGCTACTGTAGATCAGATTACTCTCTTGGTTTATTGATCAATGTATTCATTATTGACATATAAAATATTATATTTTATATGTTGAATTTACATTATGAAACTTTACAGGCTATGTTTATTAATTTAACTTTTTATCAGTGGAATATTTGTATATATAAACACACAATCATCTCATCTTCAAACAGGGAAAATTTAACTTTCTACAAAATCATTTAGATGTCATTTGCTCCTTTATCTTGTCTAGTTGTTCTGGTGGAGGTTTCCAATGCAGTATCAAGAGTACTGAAAATGATCACCCTTCTCTTGTTCTAGATGAAATGCTTTACACTGTTCCCTTGTGGATGCCTCATGTAGATCCATGAACATTGTAACTATTAATTCAAAATATAAGTATACAAAGAAAATTTTAATATGCACCCATATTCTGTCTTTAACTCTCAAGAGACCATTGTGGAAACTGTGACTTTATTTCCCTTAATCTTACTGTATTATATTTTATTCATTATATATAAATTATTTTTAGATGGAAAGATTTCTTCAAATTTAATCCTTACCCTTCCTTAGGAAATGATTCTGGAGAAAGGAGTTATAATAGATACTGAATATAACATGCAAATCAACATTTGAATTTAGAAAAGAAAAACAGCTTAAGGAAATTCTGATTAAGCTACTATTAATATGCAAAAAGTCATTCAGTAAATGGTATGTGGACATAGAACAGCAGACATAGCACAAAGGCAAATTTCCATCAAGTACAAAGCCTAATGACCACGAGTCTTTGCTTCCTTTCATCTGTCTTATATTCTTTCTTTCCTATTTTGTCTTTCTCCTTCCTTCCAACTCTCCCTTCTTGTTTCCTGCTTTGTCTTCCACCACTAATGGTATCAGTGATAACCATAGTTAGTGATAAAAATGTGAAAACTGAACCAAAGAGAGAATTATTTTAGTTTTCCTAAATACCTCACCTAAATATTGATTACATTTACCTGAACATGCTCAAAGATGGTTAAACAAATATACTTTTAAAAGATCCCCATAATGGAAGGAGTCCGCAGACGTAGTACAATAAAATATGAATTGAAGGAAGGCAGCAAGGTATGGAAGATAATAGGTTGAATACATAAAAACAAGATTTTAAAAAATTATCCTGGATTTAAGCTACCAAATTTTCAGTATAGACAATTAGAATCATTTCTTGGCAGTAACTCAGGTGAAAGACATTGATCCCTCAACATGATAGTACCTGGCACTCTAAGTATCTGTGTGGAAGTGCTTAGGGCAGACTGAAGTGCGACTTTGCACTTTGTGTATTCGCTTAAACTGCTCCCAGCATATAACAGTTATCTTATAATAATGCAAAGATTTATTTATATTAATGATAGAGATGAGACTTTTTCCCAGGGTTACACAACTGCAAAGAAGTGTACTTGATTGGTATTAGTAATTTAAAAGGCAAGTAATATTAAGGACTATGTCATGTCTGTTACACATTGCTCTTTTGAAGATAACCACAGCTGTTCTTTGGCCAGAATCAGAGAGGAAAACATGGCAAGATTATGATCGCTCGTAAAAAATGAAGTGTGTAACCTAGGTGCAGAACCTGTAGAATTTGAGAAATTCACGGTATGGACATTTTCATCAGCATAGAAAATCATGTGAGTGAGAAAATTGGCATTGATAATTTTCTATCTGCAAAGTATTCTCTGATGATATCAAGTATTAATTCAATTCTCTCTCTCTCTTTCTCTCTCTCTCTCTCTCTCTCTCTCTCTCTCTCTCT
>LOEQ01008037.1:12307-30250 GCA_001685075.1 Bramus lutescens
AGAGAGAGAGAGAGAGAGAGAGAGAGAGAGAGAGAGAGAGAGAGATGATGATGAGGACATCTTACGGAACCCTTTGCACCTTCCTGCTCAGACAGGGTCACTCAATTGAACCAGAGCTCCTTGAAATAGCTAGAGGAGACATCCATCTTGACAGTGCTTCTTTTATCTTTGCCTTTCAATGTAGGTGACCTGTGGACTGACATCCATACTCAGCATTTATGAATGTTCTGAAGATCTGCACTTAGGTTCTCAGTGTTGCTGCACTTTATCAGCTGGCAGCAAAATAATGCATGCATATTGCTAAATTAATAACTAAATTTTAAATTTCAGTCCTATGGATGCTTCTCCACACCAGTATTTAATTTTATTTGTGTCTGTCTTATCAGACTGTCTTCAAATTGTTGTTCTTGCTGTTTGATCCCTGATACTTACTTTGAAAATAAAGGGCATGCTATAACCAAAAGTATAGCAACAATGTAAGGTAAGTTTGTGAGATTACAAACTCATGAAACTCATTTTGCATGAGAAATTACTATAATCAGATACATCTGCTGGCTTCAGTTGAGACTCCTCACTGCAGTAAGACAGAAGTAATATTTTTTAGTAAAGTTTGTAGTCCATTTACTTCCTCAGAATTTGGGGAACTTGAGAAAGCCAGTAATGGGACAAGACCAGAAATCAGTACACACATGTCCTTTAATTTGCTTTATTCTCACAATACATTTTTCCTTCTTATATTCTAGTATATAATCATTTCTCTATCAAAATTTTAATTTTATCTGGAGAGGGACAGGTAAAGATAAACTCTACTGCGTTGGTTGGGTTTAAAAATCTGGGATTTGGATATTGACTGTTATCACAGCCTTCCAGACCAATGATTATGATCTTCAAAATTAAGTAATTTAAGCATCAACTTCTTCATTTGTAAAATGAAGGAATTCATCTATAGAACTCAAAGTCTCATTTTCCACAAGATTTAATGAGATGCAAATGTGAAGTGCTAAGGATAGAAAAGGATTCATTCAACACCCTTCAGTGCTGACTTTGGGATTAGTGGCTGCCAGGAGCATAGAGCTTTTGAAACTTGCTGAAGAGGTGATAGGTGTGACTTTTCAACTCTACAGACTTTCCAAGTGAAGCTTGGCCTTGTTCTGGAAGGAGATTTGCATTTTATTTGGGGCCTTTAAAACAAAGAGTCCTAACAACAAGGACAGTGCCAAACATTTGAGAAGATAACTTTCAGGGATGCTTCAACCAAATTTAGACTCAGCAAAAGAAACCTCAAAATGGTGCCATGATAATGACAGCTTTCACAAAGACACTTGTACTGGGGCCTCATGCTTCTTCTTGTATTGGGGCCTCATGGTTCCTTGTTGGAGAAGGTGTTAGTGTATCACCCTTACAAAGGGAGAAATGGAGATGGAAACAGTGGCTCATCAAAGTATGTCTAGGTTATAGACTAGGATTCTGGGTTTGGAAATCTGTGTAGCTTTTCCTATGTAAACCCTAATAACAATGTCAGGTTAGTGTAGGGTTTTAAACTCACCAATACAACTGAAGAGTTAAACTGATCGGTAATGGGAGAGTCACTCAATGAACAATTGTAGTCTTAAAATATATATGTGTTAATCTGAAACTGTGCAGTGATTTATACTCTGCACCTGAATTTAACAACAATTCCATTTCTCATTTGGTTTTATTTGCTGAAGCTGTTGGACTATATCACATTAGTAAAACATCCAGTGGTCATTAATAAGATATTGGAGCTCTCAGTTCATGAGTCCCTTCACTTTTAGGTTAGGAAGTTCATGCTGGCATCTCAGGCAGACCCATTTGCTAATATAGCTGCAGGTGTTGATATTTCAGCTATTTGCTCATTGATGGTTTGGTGTTATGTTGCCTTGTAAACAAGTTTTCAGTGTGCACTGCATTTCACTGTATCCCGCAACATTCTACCCCACTGCATTCCTTTGACCGCATCAGCTCCACTGTAATTGTTCTTGCTCTGTTATTCCACTCTCTCCATTCCACTTCAGCTTTGTCCAGCCTATTTTCAATCCTTCTCTTCCTTGTTCTCTCATTTTCTTTTTTCTCCTCCCCTCTTTTTCTAATCTTCCCAGTTCCGCCACCATCATTTTTCTTCTTACATGTATATGAGCAAATACACCCAAACCCTAACTTTCCCTTAGATGTGTCAGAGTAAACTCCTAGGGAGTGCTTAAGGCTAACACAAAAGTGAGTAAATGTACCCTTCACTAGAAACTTCAACTTTTTCTTTGAAGTTGAATTTTGTTCTTGAATGTTAACGATGATATATTTGATATCTGTAAATCTGTCTGTACTTGTCTGTGCATGTGAATATATGCATGAGCCAAAGTGAAAAAAAGAAAAGAAAAATTCCCCAAACTTCTGCTTTGACTGCAAGATTAGAGGTTCTAACTTCTTGATTATTCCTTAACGAGACCATTTTAGAGAAATCAGTATCTTTTGTCCTCATTCCATATAGATTACTGCAGTTTGCAGACAGCCCCTTTTGCATATTATGTAAATAGAAAGTTACATTAACAACACTGTAGGTAATGCAGGAACACTTTTTTTTTAAAAAAAATTCCTTTTTTTCTCATAGAAAGAGCTCCTGATTAAGAGCTGTGGCTGCTGTTCATCCTTAATTCCTTGCTGACTCCCCAAGTGCTGTCTAGGATGCCTCAAATTCTTTTCATAAACCCATCAGTCCTAAATAAATCCCAGTTGGCCCTGACGAAACCCTGTTCTTTTCTTGAGTGAGAGTTAAGGTATGTGAGCTGTGGTAAGGGCTATCATAATAAAATCTAGTATCCATAGACAGAAATTTTGTAAGAGGTTTGGGAATCCAACGGGATGAGAGCAAACAAACTTTCAGATAACTTCGGAGCTGAATAACTGGGCTGCTTGCCCAGCAGAGAACAGGAGTCAGTGGGACAGGAGAGAAGCTCTCATGGTCCTCATGGTCAGAGTCCTGTTATACAGAGACACATGGTGCTTTTTCTGATTGATGTTAGGAATTTGTAAAACTATTAGAATAATGAAATACTGCTTGTAAGCTGATTACATATGAGAGACACACACAGAGAAATACATACACATGTTACAAAATAGCCCCAAAGACAATGTAGCCACCCTTACAGCAAGCCTTGCTTTAGAGAATAATGTCTATTTTTAGTAGAAACAAAGCACTCAATGTGCAGACCAAATCCATAGTTCTATCCCTGGCTCACCACAAACGATGAAGATGAGATCTGCAGAGTTGTCAAGTACCATCTATGATCTCTGCAATTGAGTGGTCTAGCAGTTTGCTTATGCTCTTGACTTCCACCCTTAAATAGAGGAGAGAGCTGCTTGATTGATTCAAATAGAAGGATCTGATCAAACCTCCCAAAACTACAAAAAATGATGTGGTTTCTCATGAGTCTGGCTGACCTTACAAAGAAAGCACCAATTATCCCTGTGAGCAGAGCCGACAGTGTCTCCACACTGGCAGTGCTAGGTGCATTCCCTCATGCTCTTTTTGAAAATGTGTGTTATGATTGTGTATGACACAATTTACTTATTATTATGGCAGTATGAGCTGAATGTGATTGAAAGCTATCAAAAGGCACAGTGTTTGAATGTCAAACATGGCTTGTCTTCGGTTCCAGACAATCTGGTTGTCTGTTCATCTTCCCCATCCGCACTGATTCCCTGCTTTCCACTGAGTGACACTGAGAATTTTTTTTTTCATTTTTCTGTTCAGGTCAACATATCTGAACATTCGGAGAGCCGGAATGAAAACCAGTTTAAAGCCATGTTGTGAATTTCTGCTTAAATAGGTTGGGTAGGAGAACAGCAATTAAATTTTTATAAGAAAAAAATCTTCCATGAAGCTTACTCTTTTCTGTATTTAACTCTTTCCCACTTTTTCTTTCCAACTTCATTAGCCTCCAAATAAGCACAGCATATTATGGATGTCGAAGGAAGTTTTATTTAGACTTATAAGGGCTGATCTATTCCCATACTGTTTAAATTAATGTTCAAAAAAGAATTCAAACCACATTCTAACATTTGGACTATGTAAGAAGGAAACAGATTTTTTGGAGAAAAAAAGATGTTGCTTTAGCTAAGCAAAGTGGGCTGCAGGAGCACAGACATGCGCAGACTGAGTTTCTAAATGTGTGTATTATCTGATAAGATCAATTCAGAGAGTAAATGAGCCCCTGAGCACCTTCCTTCTGTTCTGTCTCCTCCTTCACTCCCTCCTTTCTTTCAGCCTTTATTCTTTTCTATTTTCTCCACTCCTCCTCTCCTTTTCTACCTTCTCCTTTCCTCCTAACATATGGACTTTTACTTTTATCTCAGACACCTGCAGTCTGAGGCTTGGAAACATTTGGGGTTTTCACCTAACCAGTTTCTTTTCTGACCAAATTAGCTCCAGAAATGCAGGGTGACTTTGAAATCAAGAATCTCTTGAAATAGAATGGCCTCAATTTACATCAGTTAGATTCCGAGAATTAAGTTACCAATGCCTTCCTCAAACACTGCCCTCTGCCCACACATGGGATGCTTTGTTAGAGAAGCATCCACATGTGGGATCACTCACTGTCAGAAAACAGGTATGGAAGAAAGACAAAGTTACTGATTTTGTGTTTTCAATGCAATCTGCCCCCCTCCCACCCCCAGTTTCTCAAGTGCAAACATTGAGAGATAAAGAAGTTCAGAAAGGGCTGCAAGGCCAAAATTCTGTGCATTTGTCTGTGTGTTGCATGAGTGAATTACATTTCAATTAGCCAGCTTTTAGCAACAGTTACTTACTTCAGTTACTTACTTTGGTGTGTTGGCTTCTATTTGTAGCATGTATGGTAATATATTTTCTATAAATGAAGAGTAGTTTTAATGAGAAAAATAAAAGAAATTAGTGAGCCAAAAAAATGTCAAAGTCTACCTTTTAAAAAATATTATCACCTTCTAGACAGAAGCTGCCGCCTGTCTCTCATGTTCTAAATATTGTAGTGCTTGCCTCTGAAAATAGCTGAGGAGGTGAATGTTTGACTTCTTCAAACTATTGGATTCAAAAGAGCCAGGAGCAGCGAACCTGCCCATTCCCATGTCCTGGCATTACAGGAGGCTGGAGGATTCTCTGACAAAGCTGAATGAGGAGTTAGTACACCTCATTGAGCACATTAGTATTTCATAATGATTTTCAAATAGAACAAAACTCTATCTGAAATGTGAAGATTCACAAGCCTTTCATGGACCCAAACCCTTAAACAACCTATTTCATTTTCTTCAAGTCTGTCTCTCCACTTGTCTGACCTTAATTCACATTGCAAACCTCACGTATCAGTGAATCCAGTGAACTAGTCCATAGATCATAAGGTGCTGCAGGATAGCCTGTCCTACCTCCCAGCTTCCTTCCCTAAAGTTTGATTTTTATGAACCATCCACACCCAGCATACTCAGGGGGTAGTGCAGAACTGAATCACCCACAGACTAACCCTGAAGAAGGAACCAGCCTATCTATGCAGTAAACCAGCTGTCCAATTACTTTGACTAGATGGATGCCCTGGATCTGAGGTGATCTGCCATACTGCTCATCACAGGTACTTGTGTAGAGCAAATCCAATGGTTCATCCATACATGGATGCCATCCTAGCATGTGCTTTGAGGCATCATGAAGGATCACCATGTGTAGGGGTTTCTAGAATACATTTGACGTGATTCTAGATAGCTTATATATTTTTACATATTACAAAAATCCAACACCAACTTATAGCTAAGAAAAATAGAGAACAGGAAATACACTGAATATCCTAAAATACTCCAAATCCATGTGAGAAGCACCTGTTTGTCTTTGCACTTTTTAACAACCCAGTGGTGTGAGTACAGAAAAGCCTATTATGAATAACTCTTTTCTGAGAACACCAACATCCCTGAGAAGTGGCTTCTGTGAGCAGTAGTAAGATGAGTCTGAAGGCAACCCCAGAGACAGCAAGCAAGGTGAGCATGAAACAGACCCACAGTTCAGTTATTTTACATTCTCCCAGATAAAGTCTGGCTTCTCTTAGTGTTAGAGAAATTGTTGAATGGTGCTTGCCACCAAAACAATGTGAAGGAGCAAAGTTCTAGCAACCTGTTCCATAAATGTCCTGAGATTTTCTGGTCACTAGAAACAGAAATATTCCATCAGTAAAGGAAATCTCATACAGCACTACCAGAGAGAGCATTTTATACTATTATTTCAACCTTCAAGAGGACAGTTAAAAGTAAAAATTGTTGGTGTGTGTGTTTGTGTGTGTCCATGTGTGTGCACATACGTGTGCATGTATGTGTGGGAGGGTTGGTGCTTCTTTTTGTTGTTGGAGTCCTATTCAGGAAAATATATTCAGATCTGTAGCTATCTGCTTCCAAAGGAAGGCTGGGGGCACAGAATGCTATTTTGTAGTTTTGTTTTTGTTTGTCAGTGTATGCAGAGGGACCTGGCTGTAGAGTGAATATGCCACTACAGCTCACATGTATCGCCCATTCCATGTCCTGCCTCACCTTTATCTCTTCTACCCTAACTCTACCAAAATTAGACCATGAGCCTTGCCCCAGCCACACATCAGAGGCATTATCTCCTATCTGTGGTATTGAGTGCTGTAATCCTACAGCTAAATGTGGTAACCCAAATTTCACAGGGATGCTGTAGCAGGCTTGTCAAGATAACCAATCTTAGCGTGTGGAGTGCGAGGTTGAAATCAGCCTGTGGGCTTGGAGCGGTGCGGATGCTGTGTGTGGCTTCTCCTACACACTCTATAGCTTACCCATCCTTGCAGAGATCACAGGAACCCTAAATAGCAAATATGGCATCTGAACTAGAACACCACCTGTTTTGTGTCAGGGTAGATGGGCTTCTGCCACCGGCGGTTTCTCTTTCTTCTCCTCATTTTCAGTGGGGAGGAGACAAAGTTTAGCATCCATCTCTGTTGTCTGGCTGACTGAATATATGCAAAATTGTTAGCTTGTATATCCCTCATTATCTGCACCTTAGCCAGCAGCTCCTACCCTACCCACACGACATGACCTACATATATCTTTAACATATGTTGCTTTGGACATTTTATAGATGCTTGTAGGTGCTTGGTATTCTAGGCAAGAAAAATCACTGTTTGACAAGCCTCTTTGTTCCATATTTCAGAATATTTATTGTTTACTTTTGTGATCTCTCTCTCTCTCTCCTCTCTGCTCTCTTTCTCTCCAACTTCCCTCTCCTCTCACATCAGATTACTTAGAAACATGCAGGTTTGACACATGCTTTTACCTGAAATTCTGTCTACTCCTGCTGCTTTATTGGACCCCCTAATTACTTGTAAAAAATAATAATAAATTGGGCAGGTGTTTGCTCTTCCAGTTGATTAATTGACAATGATTTCACCACAATTGACAGCAGAAAGCTAGGAAGCTGCAGGTTGGGGTTCACCAGCTTGAGAGGAGAATTTACAAAAGGCTGAAATTGCCAACAGGCTATGTTTGTCATTCCGGGCTGAGAGATTTCTTCAGTGTTGAGCACTGTCACAGTTAGAATTCATTATTTTATACTTGTGAAATTCTGAAGCAGATAAAATGAGTTTAGAAATGCTTTTTGCTGTAAGTGAAAAAGATCACCCAAATGAGTCCCTCTTAAGTGGAAGGGCATGCGTTACACCAGAACAATGGTGTCTGATGTCCCCTTGACCTTGCCTTTTCATTGTGTCTGGGATGCTTGGCTTTTCAATTCAGCTGGATCAGAAGTGGCAGCAGCCAGCAGAAGGTGGGGCTCTGAGAACTGAGTATGCCTTCCAGAACACTAGTCTAGCAAAGCTGGGGGACTCTGTAGTAATATTTTTTAAAGTTTCAAAAAAAAACCCTACGTGATATTTTTATACTGCACAAATAAAACTGCAGAAAAATGAAGAGACCTGAATTACAGAAGCAGATCAGTGAAACGATGCCCTTTCCTACTGTTTGACTGATATGAAAATTTCACAAGTCTTATAGGGCTTCTAGAGATAGACAGAAGAGTTATAGATGTTATAGTTTGAATTCAGAATCCAGAGCAGACAGCTTAATTTCAGATGAACAGGGTTTCAGAATAGAAGTAGATTGGTTAATACAATTTACCATGCCAAAGAATGTGGTGAAATATGTAAAGTAAGCTAGAAATGAGCTTTGGCTTGAGCTGGGCCGTATTTTTATATTGATCCTTAGAACCCATTCACTCACTCTATTTTTATTTTACAGCTGGGCTTGTAAGTATGAATAATGTAGTTACATAAATAGCATGGAGAGTGACTGTAGCCAGGAGGGAGGGAGAGAGAAAGGAGTCCATATCTCCTGACAACTGCAAACAGGGCAGATGTTTTTATGCTTTTAAAAAGACAATGACCAATAAAGAAGACAAAGCAATAATGCTTATCAATTCAAAATACACCTTCAGTTGTTCTTCTTGAAATAGAAATGGTCAGAATTACTATGACATAATTATGATGTTTGCAACCGATCAAACTTATAAGAAGAAATAATTACATCTCAGATTCATGTCAATATAAGAATGAAATTGAAAGCCATCTCACTTTACAGATGAGCCCCAAGACAGGCTTGAAATTCTAAATACTTTAAAGACACATTTATACAAAAATCAACAGGCTATTTAAGAAAAAAAGATAACACAAATTCTGTCTTGAATGTTTATATGTAAGAGAGATTATATTCCCTTTGATTGAAATGAAAATATACAAAATAGAAATTTAATATTATTGTATAGTTTCAGCAAAGGACTTTGTGTCCCATCTCTATTTTCTGAGATTCCTAGCCTTAGCTATAAAACAGCTTCATGTTCTTTGAATGTCCTTGTTTGCCAAGATTTAACATGTTATTTCCTTAGAACAAAGTATACATGGAAATATTTGATCTAGTTCTTTTTAAAAAATACATATGTATGCATATATACATATATGCACACACACAAACACACACATGCACACGAGTCCAGATGCCTTTGTAGCCTATAAAAGGAAGTTGAGTGTCCTGGAACTGGAGTTACAGGCACTTGTGAGCTGTTTAATATGGGTGCTAGGAAATGAATTTGGGTCCTCTGAGTCATCTCTTGAGATCCTGATGTAGGTTTTGTTTGTTTGCTTGCTTTTAAGAGAACAGGGCTTTACTTTTCTTGCTCTGAGGAAAACAAACTGGATTTTCATACACTCTTATGAAGGACCTCAATGGTCAATTTTTTTCACCCCTAAACCTTGAACCTACCTGCCTCTCTCTCATGAGTAAATCTCAGCAAGTCAGGTGCTCTACTGTTTTGACGTTGGCTAAGCAAAGAAGTAGTTTACTGTGAGTTCAAATATGAGAAGGCCTGTGGCTGCTGTACCCGACACCTTCAGTGACCTGTTCTTAAATCTTTCTGAGGAAACAGATGCAGTTCCTCATCCTAACAGGTAAGAAGTTGATGACAATTATGCAGGCGTATTACACTGTTCACTGACTTTACACACACATCCACACACTACTATCACTCTCCAAAGGTGCCATAAATCAAATAAACCTTAACAAAGAAATAGGGAAGTAGTCTTTTAAGAATGTTTTGCAGAAAATGAAGCTGTTCTTTTTATGAAATTCTCCATTTCCTGACCCTTACCTTCGCACCTTGATTGCTTCATAGATAAGCGGTGTATACTCAATGCCTGCTTCTGATAGGCTGTGAGTCCAGAAAGACACTGAGCAGACTGGCAGATACCAGCTGTAAAACTGCACACTCTGCCATCAGTGAGTCATCCAGACTACCCACTTCATCTCCTTCTACCTAAATATTGCATTTTCTCCCAATAAAGGTGTTTTATAACTGCAATGCGGCACTGTAACTCATAGAGCTCAGCTGCTTACATGCTCTCTGTGTCCTCCAACTCCCAGTTGATCCTGTGAGCATATGTTCTATTTCTTTCAGGAATTATTTGCTAGTGATTCCATGTTAGAACCTACACTTGGAAGGCAGTTCCCCCACCCCATTGACAGGTTTCCTGCTCGTTTTTCTAAGGTCCATACTGTCTAATGGTTTCTAAGCTGTACAAGAATCCCTCATCTAGGGGCTTGGTCCTCTAAATTCCCAATTAGCAGAAACCATCCTGAGTTTACATGGTGACCGGAGGTGCTGTGTTTCCTCTTTTTTAAGTCGCCATTTGTGTACACTATGTTCAGAAAGGGGAGCCACTCCACAGTGAGCAAACTCAACTGCAGATGTCTCAGAGTGCAGTGATGAGATTCAACAGCATAGCCCAGGGGAGAGGCATGCTCCGCTCTTCATGCCTTCTGTTTTTCTACTAGTAAAGTTCAAGCATGGGGAATAAACAAACAAGATCCAGTTTGTGAGCAGTGGGGATTTCACTGCAGTTTTTGTCATTTGGATTTTCTGGAAGGGATTGCAAAACATCCTCATGTGAACAAGGTTTTTGTCAATTGAGTATTTATTGGTTATCTCTTAATGGTGTTATATGAGAAACATCACATACTGGCTAAGGATGAAAGTTGGCACATTTCCTCTCAATTGTATGAATGGCAGATGATTTCTGATGATGAGAACAGGAGGCAGAAATTAACGAGGTCATTCAGGGTAAAAAGACCCCACTAAAGAAAAGTGAACAATTTCTATCTTGGCTATGAGCTATCCATAGACTCATCCTTGCTGGAAGCGACAGAAACTGGAAGTGCTTAAGCCAAAAGTGCTTCTGCCTTAGGCATGGCCAGAGGCTGAAGATGCCAGGTAGGGATCTAGCTTTCTGTATCTCTTTCCTCTAAAGGAGCACGGCTCCCTGGAATCTATATGGAAATGTGCCATAAACTGTGAGGATGTCCACACCCGGAATGAAACCTGGGCTGACAGGCTCAGGCCTCTTCTCTCTGTTGATCCATTAAAGTCCCAAGGTGATAAGGCTCAATGGTATCCCATCCCTAGGTGATTCTCCCTGCTATACAGGAGCTTTGTGTTCTCTCTCTCTCTCTTTCTTTATTAAGCTCCTTATATAAAAACTCTTTTCACAAACTTACCATCTGTGATCTATGAATTTCATTCGCCAAACTTTGGAGACATAAACAGAAAGGCCTCTGCTTTGGGTTAGGTTTGATAGTCATTGAGTTTCTGGGACCCCCATCTCTGAAGCTAAGCATTACAGAGCTGAGTGAGTCTCCATTGCTCTCAAAGACATTCTGATGTCCCTGTTTCATTGAATTTAAATAAGCCATCATGGGAGAGTTTATATTACAAAAGTCAAGAAATACCATAAACAAAAACCTTTGGGAAAGGACAGGAATCAGCCAAGTTACTTCCTAAGGTGCCACTATCTTCTATCTAGTCAGTAAGGAGTTGCTCAGGTGCAAAAGGTAATATGCAAGACAGCTCCAGAGCAGCAATGTCCAAACCTCAGCTGCACAGTTCAAAGGTCTAGAAGAACGGATATCAGATCAAGTTATTCAAGTTCAGGCATAACTTGATGGGCTCTTAGGTGGTCCCACTCATAACTAAGGAGCCATTAGATGTTTGTAGCTTCTGGAGAGGGAGAGCCATTCTTCTTTGGTATGCATGTTCTGGTGGATGTCTCTGCACCCCGTGCACTAATGGGCACCACTTATTGTACTTAATCGACTGTTGAGGAGCAAAAAGGAGAGGACATAAAATTGTAAGGATGTATTGAGGGGAATCTGGGGGTGCGGTAGAGAGAAAAAATTGGGGAACATAGAAATATATCTTATTTTATACATTTTGGAAATCTCAAAACAATTTTTAATTAGTGTTATTACCAGTTTTTAAAGACTTTTATACACAGTATTTTGATCATATTCAGTCTTCTCTCCTTCCACATTCACCCAAACCTTTGTACCCACTCAACTTGGCTCTTCCTCTGCCTCTCTTTTACATTCTTAAAGTCCAGCTTGAATAGTCTAACTCCTTTGGGTCATGGAACCTACCTTGGAGTGTGGTCAGTATAGTAGAGGTCAGACCATCAAAGAAACCTGACACCCCATCTACCGGCAACTGTCCATGACAGTATCTCCTGAGCTAGGGATGGGACTATGCTTACCGCCTCCTTCGATGCTAGTGTTTTGTCTAGCTTGAGTTTGTGTGGGTCTTGTGCATACTGTCAGAATCACTGTGATTTCATATGTGATACGTCCATGTTGTGTCCTGAAAATAATATTTTGTTAGAGTAATCAAAGAGCTCTGTCTCCTACAATCTTTTTGCCCCTCTTCCTCAATGATTCCCTAAGCCTGTGAGGGAGACTATGATTCAGTTGTCTCTTTTAAGTCCAAACACTCCAAGCCTTTTTATTTTCTGCATGTTGACCAGTTGCAAGTCTTTGTGTTAATCATTATGTATGACAAGAAGAGGAATCTCTGATGAGGGCTGAAGCCACACTTACCTGTGGGTATGAACCTAAGTCATTAGGAGTCACGTTAGTACTATGAACATTTAACAAAGCAACATTTGTATGTACCCCTCAGACCCATGTCCTGTCTAGCTGCAGGTTCTTGGCCTCCTTGGCAGTGTCAGTTAGGAATTCCATCTTGTGGAATGGTCCTTAAAATCAATCAAGAAGTCACAGTTTCTGTCTTTGTGGGGATTTCTGTTGCTGTGACAAAACTGTAATACCAAAGGGAGAGAAAATGTTTGTTTCACCTTGCAACTTTCAGTTCGTGTAGAACAGCTGCAGGGAGGCATACAAGGCAGAGACTGAAGCAGAGACTGGAGGGAAATGCTGTTTACTGACTGGCTAGCTAGCTCTTCCTGCTTCTTATATACCCCTGGATCACCTACTCAAAATGAGTTGGATTTTCCCACATCTATCCTTCATCAAGAAAATGCACCATAGGCTTTCCCACAGGCCAATATTCTGGGAGCATTTTCTCAACTGAGGTACCCTCCCCCAAAACGACTCTTGCTTGTGTCAGGCTGATGGAAAACTAAGCAGAAGAACTGATCCCTCGTCAACTTGATACATTGATACATTACAATCAAAACAAAGCCTTTCATTTCTTGATTATCTTTAAGATCTCATATCAATATTTATATGTCAACATAAAACACTTTCTGACTTTTAAACTTTTCCAGTCTTTAGAAGTTAAATATTTTCTTTAAAATAATCCAAAGTCTCTTTAAAAGGTCCAAGCTTCTCTAACACATTCAAAGTTGCTCTGGCTAGGGAAGTCCCCAACTCCAGCAGGCACCCTCTGCAAACCCACAGGCCACTATGACCAGAGAAATAAGTAAGCTAAACCCAGACTTTCACCTCTCCTGCAGTTGTTCCAAATCCACATATGCAGTCCCTTTCCTGGCTCTACAGCGGATCGCATCCTGAGGCCTCCCTTCCCTCCAGTGGATCACAATTTCCCCTCCTAAATGGCCTCCCTCACTCCTTGCTCTAACTCCAGCAAGACGGCCACTTCAGCCACTGCAGCTCTTCATCTCTCCTTCCACTCCTCCAAATCCAGCACCCTTGTCTCACCCCAGCTCTGCAGCGGAACACTGGCTGCAGCCTCACTTCTACCTGGCCCCATCTGCAGTGGATCACAGATCTCCTCCCTCTCACTCCCCTGACTCACTGCTTTATCCTGGGCCCTAAATTCAGTGCTCTAACTGTGATCCCACAGGCCAGGCTAGGCAGGGAAGCAGAGTGGCTAGCTATAGATCTTCACCTTTCTGCTTCTCCGAATCCAATCCCCATCCTCACCCCCAGCTCTCCAACAGAACACCTGCTGCAGCCCCCTCAGCCCTGCCCTCACGCCAACATCACCCATGTCTCCCCTCCTAACTTCCTCGCCCTCCTCCCCCAGCTCCCATCTCCAACAGCACTGTCTGGGAAGCCACAGGTTACTCTAACTAGGAAAACAAGTGGGCTAACAACAAACCCTCAATCCTCCCTCCATTCCTCCAAGTCCAATCCCCCAATTTCATCCTCCATTCTGTGGCAGACCATCTGCTATGGCTCATTGTCACTCTCGCCCTCATTCCTAGGGGAATAACTAAGCAGATCCAAACAGGAATTTCCAGAAATGAAAACTATAGGAATTCAAACAGGAACACAGAGGTAAGTTTCACCAACAGAATACAAGAGGTAGAAGAGAAAATTTCAGGTATTGAAGACAAGATAAAAGAAAATGTTGGTCAAAGAAAATGTTAAATCAAGAAAATTCCTGACCCAAAGAAATTATCCAGGAAATCTGAGAGACTAGGAAAAGACAAAATCTAAGAATAGAAGAAGTGGAAACCCAAGTCTAAGGCACAGAAAATATTTTCAACTAAATCAAAGAAGAAAATGTTCCTAACCTGAAGAAGGACATGCCCATCAAGGTATAAGAAGCATACAAAACACCAATAGACCGTAAATGAAAGTGACTTCAACACAAAATAATTAAAACACAGAACATAAAGAAAAAATAAAGAATATTAAAAAGCTGCACAGGTAAAAGACAAAGTAACATATAACGACAGACCTTTACATTACACCTGATTTCCCAATAGAGACTCTAAAAGCCAGAAGAGCCTGTACAGACATGTTGCAGATTCAAAGAGACCAAAGATGCCACCCTAGACTTCTGTATCAGAAAAACATTCAATTACCATACAGGATAAGTTAAGACAGTCCATGACAAAGCCGAATTTAAGCAATATCTATCTGCAAATCCAGCCTTATATAAGGTGTTAGAAGGGAAACTCCAAAGTAAAGATGATAATTACATCCAAGAAAAAAAAGAGAATAAATAATCCCAGTACAACAAAGCTAAGAAAAGGGAAACGCATACAGAGACACACCAGTACCACTACCACAAGCAACAATAAAATAATAGGATTATTATTATTATTGGCTATTGTCATCTCTTAACATCAACTTTCTCAATTCATCAATGAAAATACATACACTAACAGAATGGATAAAAAAAAAGACCCATCATTTTGCTGCTTCCAAGAAAGATACCTTTATATCAAGGAAAGACATCACCTCAGGATAAAGGGTTGGATATAAGTATTCCAAATAAACGAATCTAATCAACAAGCTGGTATAACTATTTTAATATCTGACAAAATAAACTTCAAACCAAACTAATCAAAAGAGATAGAGAAGGGTATTATGTACTTACCAAAGTAAAAAATTTACCAAGAGGACATTTAAGATTTTTATATCTATGCAAAAAACAAAGTGCACCCAGGTTTGTAAAAGAAACACTACTACAGCTTAAATCACACATTAATCCTTACACACACTACCCTATTCTCATCAATAAACAGGTTGTCTGGACAAAAATTAAATAGAGAAATAGTGGAGCTAAGTGATGTTATGGACCAAAAGGGCCTAACAGATATTTATGGAACATTTTACCCAAACACAAAATAATATACCTTCTTCTCAGCACCTCATGAAATTTTCTTCAAACTGGGCTACACACTGGGACACAAAGCAAATCTTACTAGATACAAGAAAGCCAAAATAACACCCTGCATCCTATCAGACTACCATAGATTAAAGCTCAATATGAATAACAAAACCACAGAATGCTTACAAACTCATGGAACCTGAACAATATTGTACTGAATGAAGAATGTGTAAAGACAGAAATTAAGAAAGAAATCAAAAACTTCCTAGAGTTGAATGAAAATAAATGTACAGAGCACCAAAAATTATGGGACACAATGAAGATTATTCTGAGATACAAGTTAAAAACCACTGTCTACACAAAAATAAGGGGCAAATCTCATCCTAGCAACTTAGGAGCACACCTGAACGCTCTGAAACAAAGAGAAGTTATGCTCAAAAGGAATACACGGCAGAAGTAATCTAACTCAGGACAGTGAATAAAACTGAAACAACAACAAAACAATACAAAGAATAAATGAAACATTGAGTTGATCTTCTGAGAAAATCCATAAAAATGGCAAAAAACTTTTCTAAATTAACTAAATTTCAGAGAAAGAAGATCAAATTAACAAAATTTGAAATGAAGTGGGAGACATAACAGACCTCAGGGAAATCTAGAATCATAAGAATATATTTTAAAAATCTGTACTCCACCAAATTGGAAAATCTAAAAGCAGTGCATAGTTTTCTCAACACATGCCACATACCAAAGTCAAGTATGATTCATCCTAGAGGTACACGAATGGGATAAGTATAATCCACCATATAAACAAGCTGAAAGACAAAAACCACATGATCATCTCATCGGATGCATCAAACAACCTTTGACAAAATCCAACACCCCTTCATGATAATAGTCCAGGGGATATTAGGGATACAAGGGACATACGTAAATATAATAAAGGCAGTTTACGACAAATTCAGAGCCAACATCAACTTAAATCTGGAGAAACTCAAAATGATTCCACTAAAATTAGGAACAAGACATAGCTGTCCACTCTCTCCATACCAATTCAAGAGTACTTGAAGTCTTAGCAAGAGCAATAGGACTACTGAAGGAGACCAAGGGTATACCAATTGGAACACAAGAAAACAAGGTATCTTTATTTGTGGATGATATGACAGCATAGAAGAGTGACCTTAAAATTTTTAACAGGAAATTCTTACAGCTGATAAATACTTTTAGCCAAGTATCTTGATATAAAATTAACTCATTAAATTCTTCCTATATATAAATAGCAAATGGAAGGAGAAAGAAATTAGGGAAATAACACCTTTCACAATGCCTTCAAATAATATAAAATATCTTAGGGCAATTCTAGCCAAGCAAGTAAAAGACTTGCATGATAAAAACTTCAAGTCATTGAAAAAGACACCAAAAGATGGAATGATCTCCCATGCTCATGATTTCCAGTATTTGCATAGTAGAAATGGTCATCCTATCAGAAGCAATTTACAGATTCTATGTTATTTCTGTAAAAATCCCAACACAATTGTTCATAGATTTTGAAAGGACACATTTCAGCTTCATATAGAAACACAAAAAACTCAGGAGACTAAGACAATCTGAATAATACCAGAACTTCTGGAGGCATTATCATTCCCAATTTCAAGTTGTACAACAAAGCTATAGTAATAGAAACAGCCTGGTATTGGCATAAAAACAAACACGTTGGTCTGTAGAATTGAACTGAAGCTTCAGACGTAAACCCACAGACCTATACGCTCTTAATTTGTTTTAAAGCAGGAGCCAGAAAGACAGCACTGGAAAAAAAAGACAATACTGCAAGAAATAGTGCTGTGCAAACTAGAGAGCTGTGTGAAGGAGAGTTCGCATAGATCCATACTAGTCTCCTTCCACAGAACTCATCTCCAGATGGATCAAAGGCCTCAACAAATGAAGACAAGCCTTATACTCACTGATTCTAACAGAACGCTGATAGCACAGGAACTAAGATCACTAATTAATAAATGGGGCTTTGTGGAACTGAGATGCTTCTGCATGACCAAGTAAACTATCATTTGAATAAAGTGGCAGACTACAGAATGGAGAAGATTTTTGTCAATTGCATCTCTGATACAGGACTAATATCCAAAATACATGAAGAACTCAAGAAACTAGATATCAATGAAACAAACAATCCAGTTTTAAAACATGGTACAGCTCTAAATAGAGATTTTCCAATAGAGGAAACTTCAATGGCTGAGAAACACTTGAAGAAATGTTCAACATCCTTAGCCATAAGAGAAATACAAATCAAAACCACCTTGAGATTCCATCTTATACTTGTCAGAATGATTACAATGAATAAGACAGTAATAGCATATGCTGCTGAGGATGTGGTGTAAGGAGATCACCCATTCACTGATACTGGGAGTGTAAACTTATGCAACCATAATGGAAATTAGTATGGCCTCAGGGAGATGAGAACTGATCTACTTCAATATCCAGTTCTGGCTTTTTGGGACCCTAGTATATATGGATGCACAGCTCCCTAGGCCTGG
>LOEQ01008037.1:34591-58204 GCA_001685075.1 Bramus lutescens
GAGAGAGAGAGAGAGAGAGAGAGAGAGAGACCCAACTCATTTCTGGTACTGGAGTTTTTATTTGGTATGTGTGGTTTCAATATTGTCAGCATCCTCCATTATAGGATAATTAATTTAAACATAATTTACACATGTGTATACATTTTATGAAGCTTATCCCATAGTAGGTTTCCAAGCGGCTTTTTTCAAAAGTTCTTTGCTTTAGTTATCCCTTCCAACATTTCTCCTCTGCCCTGCCCTCCCTTTCCTCATCCTCTTTAAATCTTTCTGATTTATTTTCCTCTTCCCTTCTTTATAATACTAAATTCTATTTCACCTTACGTGAGAGCTTCGCTCTCACTATTTCCCTAACCTCTGTAGTATTCTTAGTTCAGTACCTTTAAACTAAAATTTAAAAATTAACATCCCATATGGGAGAAAACAATCAACATTTCTATTTTTGGGTCTGTGTACCTGACTTAGATTGTTTACAGTTCCATTAATTTACTTGTGAGTTTCATAATTTATTCTTATTTTATTAACAGCTGAATAATAGTAAATGGTATAAACGTTTTCACATTCCGTTTCTCAGCCGATTGAAATTGGGCTGTTTCCACCTCTGGCTATTGTGAATGAAGGAATAATGGACATAGATATGCAAGTATCCTAATAATAAAATATGGAGTCCTTTGGCTTTATGACCAAGAGTGGTATAGATGACTCATGATTTAGATCTATTTCTAGTATTTTTAGGACTCTTCATACTGATTTCTGTAGGGGTTGTACCAGTTTTCACACCCATCTGCAGGGGATAATCCCCCCCACACACATCCTCATCATCATCTGCTGTTATTTATTTATCTTGGCCATTCTGACTGGGGGATGAGACAGAATATCAAAATAGTTTTAATTTGAATTTCTCTGATGGCTAAGGATGTTGAGCATTTTAAAAAGTGTCTCAGCTATTTGTATTTTGTCTTTTGAGAAGTTTTAACTTTTAAAAATGGTTGTTTGTTCTCTAGATGTTTTGTTTTTTGAAGTTGCTTGCATAATATGAGTTAAATACTAACCCTTTTTCAGATATAGCTTTTCAGTTGGTGAATGGTCTTTTGTTTGTTTCTGTAGGTTCTCTTCATTTGAGTGATGATGTCTTTTGCTATATAGAAACATGTTAGTTTCATGTGTTCTGGTTTGTCCATTGTTGATCTTAATGCCTATGCTTTTGGGGTCCTGTTCATAAATTCATTTCCTGTGTCAATAGTTCAAGTGTATTCCTTTTTTCCTCAATCAGATTCAAGGCATCATGTCTTACAAGTTGAGGTTCTCAATCTATTTGGAGTTGAGTTTTGTGTAGAATGAAAAAATCTAGTTTCATTTTTCTACATGGTGCTAACCAGATTTGACAAATATCATTCGTTAAAGATATGATTTTCAGTGTGTATTTTTTTACCTAATTGCCAAAAACCAAATATCTGTAGGTACATGGACTTATGTCTAAATTATTATCTTAATTCCATTGATTATTGTGTCTGTTGTCATCTAAGTACCCTGCTGTTTCTATTACTATTATTTTGTACTGTTACATAAAAAGATGCTGAGACCTCCAGGAGTATATTCATTGTTCAGTTTTGGCTATCCTGGATATTTTGTGTTTCCATTGATTTTTAAGATTTTTTTTATTTTTGCAATAAATTGTGTTGGAATTTTTATGGATATTTTATTGACTTTGTAGATTGCTTTTTGGTATAATGGCCATTTTCAAAATATTAATTCTACCTATGCATGAGAGCAGGAGATATTTCCATTTTTTTGGTATCTTCTTTGGTTTGCCTTTCACTTTCTTAGATTTAGTTCAAGGTTTTTCTTTGTTTGCTTTTGTTTCTGAGGATATTGTAAATGGTATAGTTTCCCTGATTTCTTTTCCAGTCTGTCATTTTTATATAGGAACAGTGTTTATTTTTGTGTTCTAATATTGCATCTCACTACATGTCAGCTGTAAAATTTTTTTCTGGTGGGTTTTTAATGTCTTTTATGCACAAAATCAGATTGTTCTCAAATAAAGATGCGTTGACTTCTTCCTTGCCCATTTGTATTAATTTTGTCTACTTTACTTTTATTGTACTAGCTAAGACTTCAAACACGATATTGAACATTAATAGAGAGAGTGGACATACTTGTCTTGTTCCTGAATTTAGTGGAAATGCTCGTTAACTAGAAAACTGTTGGATATTGCCATGGGCTTGCATTCATTATGTCATCCTTATATTTGGTTTCTCCAGGACTTTTGCTGTGAAAGGGTGTTGGATTTTGTCTAAGAACTTTTCTGTGTCTAATGAGATGATCATGTGGCTTCTATTCTGGAATCTACTTATGTGGTGGATTATGCTTATAGATTTTTTTAAAAGAATTTCCAAGCACCCCTGCATCTCTGGGATGGAGCTAACTTGAACATGGTGTATACTTATTGAAATGTTCTTAAATACATCTTTGCATGTGTTTTAGTGAGGATTTATATATCCATGTTCATCTAATAAATTGGCCTATAATATTCTTTTTTGTTGTCTCTTTGTCTGGTCTAGGTATTAGGGTAATGGTGACTTTATAGAAATAGTTAGGCAATGTTACTTCACTTTTAGTTTTTCAGAAGAGTTTGAGGAGGAGTATTGATTCTTTGGAGATCTGATAAAATTCTACAGTGAACCCATCTTTCCCTTGGATGTTTTAGCTAGGAAATGTTAAATTACTGCTTGTATCTCAATGGATGTTATGGGCCTATTTACATTATTTATTTCACCTTAATTTAACTTTGTTAAGTCATATATATCTAGAAATTCACTTCTTTTAGGTTTAACAGCTTGGTAGAATACAGACTTAGAAAATATGAACTTCAGATTTTCTGAATTTCATTGGTGTCTGTTTCAATGTCTCACTTTTAGTCTCATAATTTCATTATTTTAGATAATCTCTTACTTTTGATTGATTTCACCAAAGATTTGTCAATCGTTCCAAAGAACCAACTCAGTTTCATTAATGTTTTTGTATTGTTTTTTTCATTTCTCTTTTATTAATTTCACCCCTTATTTTGATTATATCTTCCTGTCTACTCTTTTCAGCTGTTGTTTGTTCTGTTTTGCAAGACTTTCAAGTATCCCATAAGCTCTTAACATGAAATCTCTCCTGTTTTGGATTCTTGTTTTGTATGTGGGCACTTCGTGCTGTAACTGTAAGAACTCCCCTCACTATGTCTTATTGATTTTGATATGTTCAGCTTTCATTTTCGTTTATTCTAGAAATTTCCTTCTTGATTTTCCCTTAATCCAAAATTTTCTTTAGTAGTGTTTTGCTTAACTTCCATTCATTTGTGTGTTTTCTGCCATTTTTGTTATTCATATCCAGCTGCTTTCTTTTGTGGTCAGATTGGATGCAGTTTATTTTTACTTACCTATTTTCATTTTATGTGCATTGGTGTTTTGCATGCATGTATGTCTGTGTGAGGGTGTCAGATATTAGAGGTAGCATTACAGGCTGTTACATGAGAAGTGGGCCCATTGTTTGTCCTAGCCGCTCGGCTAGCTTACACCCGAAATACCCACACAGAAACCGTATTAATTAAAACACTCTTTGCCCATCAGCTCTAACTTATTTTTGGCTAACTCTTACATATTAGTTTAACCCATCTCCTGTGTATTGCCACGTGCCAGTGGCTTACTGGAGATTATAACTGGTGTCCATCTCAGGAAGAGGATCCATGGCTTCTCTGACTCTGCTCTTCTTCCTCCCCCCCAGCATTCAGTTCTGTTTTCTCTGCCTTCCCAAGTTTCACGCTATCAACTAGGTTAAGGCAGTTTCTTTATTCATTAACCAATGAAAGCACCACACAAACAGAAGGAACTCCTACACTAACAGGCATTTTCTAAGCTGCCATGTGGGCATCGGTAATTGGACCCATGTCATCCAAAGGAATAGCCAGTGCTCTTAACCACTGAGTCATATGCTGTGGAATAATGCTATTGTACACTTATTTTTCACTCACATTGGTTTAGTAAAGCACTTGTTGGTCAGTAGCCAAGCAAGAAGTATAGGTGGGGTGACCAGACCAGGAGAATTCTGGGAAGAGGAAAGGCAGAGATGTAGTCCCAAGTCAGATGAAGAGGAAGCAAGATGAGAATGCCTTACTGAGAAAAAGTACAAAGCCATGTGGCTAAACAAAGATAAGAATTATGGGTTAATTTAAATTGTAAGAGCTAGTTAGTAATAAGCCTGAGCAAAAGTCAAACAGTTTATAATTAATGTAAGGCTCTGTGTGTTTATTTGGAACTGAATGACTATTGGACCAGGTGGGACAGAAACTACCATCTACAGCCATATCATTTTAAATTTCCTTAATTTACTGAGATTTGCTTTGTTTCCTACTATGTGATCAGTTTTGAAGAAAGTTCCATGCTCTTAAGAAGTAAGTTTATTCTTTGAGTGATATATTCTGAGAAAAAGAATCCAATCTGTCCAATTAATTTATATTTTTATTTAATATAAACAACTTGGTTTCTATCTGGACAGACTGTATATTGGCAAGAAAGGGGTATCAGAGTCACCAATTATTACTGTGTTAGGGTCAATTATTACTGTGTTAGGTAAGTCTAAATCTAATAATCTTTCTTTTATGAAATTGAGTGTACCTTGTTTTAGAAAGTAAATGTTTATGATTCTAGTATTCTCTTCGTGAGTTTTTCTTTAATTGATATGAAGTATCCTTCCCTGTCTCTTATGACTAGTTTTGGTATGAAGCCTCTTTTGTTGGATATTAGAATATCTGGGCCTGCTTGTTTTCAAGCTCCATTTACTGGAACAATGTTTTCCATTATTTTACCTTCAGATAAATTGTTGTTGTTCATAAGGTGTGTTTCTTGGGGATAGTAAATAGATGAATCCTGTTTTCTAATCTAGTCAGTTAGCTTGTATCTTTTTATTGGAAAACTGAGATTGTTAATTTTGTGAGGATTGCATGGTAATTATTAATTCATAATATTTTGTCATCATAGTGTTGTTTCATTGTGCTTAACTATTCTGAGAGTATTTATTCCCTTTTTCCCTCTTGGATGTCTTTAATCTCCTTAGATCAAACTTTTCTGTACAGTATCATCTGCACAGCTGGCTTGGTGGACATAAATTTCTTAAATCTGTTTTTATTATACAGTTTTGTTCTTTATCCTTTGATTACAACTAATACATTTGCTGGATGTAGTAGTTGGGCTGGCACCTGCAGTATTTTAGAAGTTGTAGAATGTTAGTCCAAGCCTGTTGGCTTTCAATCTATATTGACAAGTAAGGTGTTGTTTTAATGAGTCTGCCTTTATATGTGCCTTAGTCTTTCCCTTATAGCTTTCACATTCCCACTTTTGTTCTATATTGATTATATATAATCATTATATAATCTTTATTTTGATTATTTGAGTTAGAGAGTTTCATTTCCTTTCTGGCCTTGTGTATTTTTTGTATGCTTCTAGTAACATGAGAAGAAACTCTTTTTTAAGATTAGAAAATATTTTCTCTGTTTTTGACTTGAACTTTTTCTTCTATATCCATTACTTATATGTTTTATCTTTTCAGAGTACTGGATTTTTTCTTAGGCTTTTTTTTTTAAGATTTAACATCTTCGGCTGGGAATATATTTCTTCTGCCTCACTTTGGAGACTTTATAGTCTTTCCTGCACTTGATGCAATCTGTTGGTGAGGCTGAGCCTTTTGTTTGACTTTCTGAGTTCAAGTTCTATTTCAGTTTGGCTTTTCTTCAGAGATCTTATCATTTGTTAAATTATTTTTATCTTGAATTATTTTCATCATTCAGATCTTTGTGTTATGTAGTCTTTATTTAGGCATTTGTTCATATCCTTTCTGAGTTCTTTAAGCATACATATAATTGCTATTGTCTTACACATAAGCTATTTTTTATATTTATTTATTTATTATTTATACAATATTCTGTCTGTGTGTAGGCCTGAAGACCAGAAGAGGGCACCAGACCTCATTACAGATGGTTGTGAGCCACCATGTATTTGCCAGGAATTGAACTCAGGACCTTTGGAAGAGCAGGCAATGCTCTTAACCGCTGAGCCATCTCTATAGCCCACACATAAGCTATTTTGCTTTTCTCAGGGAACACAATGATGGGGGTTCTGGTTTCTGGAAGAGATCTATTGTCTAGGTTGTTCATGTCGCTTGTTGTAGTGGACGGGCTCCAGGTATCTGGAGTTAGATTATTGATGGAGTCTCATGCTATGGATATATATCTGGCCTCATCTTTATTAGGGTGAATATTTGACTCTTTGATTTTTGTTACTCCAACTTGTCATGTTGTAGAACTGTTACATGAAACTTGTTTTTTTTTAGTTATGGGACCACTGTGTGGTTCTGAGATGGACTACATGTGGCCCTAGAGCCCATTAGAAGGTAGGATGGTTGTTAGACATCTGGTGGGCAAGCAGAGAAACTGTTCTTTCTGTCCCTAACTGAGATTCTGGATAAGGCTACTCAGGGTCCTAGAGCCCAGCAATCTGTGGGTGGCTGGTAGGTAGACAAGTGGCAGAGGGACTGGCTCTGAGGAATCCTACCTGGGGTTCTGGATCAGGCCCCATATGACCCTAGGACCCAGCAGTGTGGGGGTGGTTTGATAGGCAGGAAGGCAAGCTTGGTGAAGGGGCAGGTAGAATTTACTCTGGGGATTCCTAACTGTGGTTCTGGATCAGACTCCAAAGGGTTCCGGAGCTGAGCAGTGTGTGAGGTAGCTGATAGGGGGGCAGCCTGTCGGACTTCCTTCCTGGAGTTCTGGTTCACATGACATTTTGGAGCCCATGTGATCTCATGTTGACGTGGTGGGTGGGTGGCTGATAAGTGAGACCTCAATAAATCCATTCTAAAAATTTCCACTTTTTCAACAAAAGATGTTAGTTAGACTGTCAATATTACACAGCCGATAAGGACTGGCACTTGGCCCAGTTTACACTGATTTACTGTCACATGGAATGGACATAGTAAATGTTAGTTTTCTGTGGTGGAGTTTTGACAACTGACTGGCAACATAAATACTTGGTACATACTGAGGGCAGAAGTCATATTCACCATTGTCATTAGTGAGGAGGGGGAGTTGGAAAGTCACCAACTCATCTTTATTGTAGTCAGTGGGTTCCTTCAAGCTTGGCCTTTCCTAAGAAGCTTTGCATCTGCTGATCCTTCTCTGAGATCCTCACAGGGCTCTTGCTGTGTTTTGCTCATGGTCATTGTTTTAGCCTTAGTTCAGAGTTAAGCACTTCACACAGCCCTTCCCTGGTCATCCTTTCTTGGTGAAAAGTCCCACCTCTTCCCACACCTGGCTCCTTTGTTGCTGATGTTCTTGCTCTAATTTGTTATAAAGCAAATCATCCCGAGAGTTCTGCTGAGCTTGATAAGTTGATTGTGAACACTCTGTCTTCCTCACTTTCAATGCTTTCAACAGTAGGCTCACTTGTGTTGCTCCCCCTAGCAGAGCCACAGGTCTACATAGGTATATAATAGACATCAGTGAGAAAACGAGTTAAAAAATATTAAGTTTAGAATAAAAAAACTTAATCCATTATTTAAACAAAATGATCTACATATGTATTTTTAGTTCAATTAATGGCTGTTTTTGATAATAAAATAGAAATATTTATGGATCCACAGGAGGTCAAGGAGTTCACTAATACTGTGGATAAATCAGAGAATGAGCAGTAGAAAGTCTATTGACATATTTAATCAGGAAACAGTGAAAACAACTAGATATGGCTGATTTTGCAAAGAGTGGAAAGATTGGATTTAGAATAATTTACTTGGTTAAATCTTAAAAGAGTTTTCTTTTCCTACACACTGATAAAAGTTTATTTATCTCTCTGATCATAGCATAATTATTGGAAATAAGATCGTTAAATTTAAATTCCCAATCATTAACCTCCCTGATTATTATAATTTTGGATGGGAGGGGACATATAATGTGAGTTAGCATCCTTGGTTTGCAAAAGATTTCATTCCATAGGCTTGGGTACAGGTGTGTGAGATCTTTGTCCCCCCCCATACTATTTGTTTAAGCATTAAAAAAGAGGTGATATCAAATAATGAGTCAGGTATCTCTATATGAAGGAACATTTTTCAAAGAACAAGTAAAATATAGAGAGCTTTAAAATGTCATTTTAAAATGAAGAATTTGGGGGCTGTAGATGGTCTGTAAAGTACCTACAGGACAAGTATGAAGGCCTGAGTTCAGATCCCAGCACACATGTGACTAGCCTTGTGTGACAGGACAAACCCAGATCACATGTGACAAGCTGTGTGTGACAGGACAAACTCAGAACACATTTGATAAGCTGTGTGACAGGACAAACCCAGAACACATGTGACAAGCTGTGTGTCAGGACAAACCCAGATCACATGTGACAAGCTGTGTGTGACAGGACAAACCCAGATCACATGTGACAAGCTGTGCATGACAGGATAAACCCAGATCACATGTGACAAGCTGTGTGTGACAGAACAAACCCAGATCACATGTGACAAGCTGTGTGTGACAGGACAAACCCAGAACACATGTGACAAGCTTTGTGTGACAGGATAAACTCAGAACACATTTGATAAGCTGTGTGACAGGACAAACCCAGTACAGTATGACAAGTTGCACGTGACAGTACAAGCCCCAACACTGAAAGGTAGAGATAGGAGGAGCCCAGGAGGTCACTGGACAGCCTGTGTAATCAAATCTGTGTTCCTGGACAAAGGAACAGTTACTCTTTTTACCCTAGAGCATGGTCCCACATCTGTGTGCATTTCATTATCATCAATCATGGAGATGTGGGGCATTAGAGACTGTGCACCTTACAGATTCTGTGGCCACTTCTCTGGTATTTGCAGGATAGTTGTGAAGTGTTGAGTGGTAACATGACCCCACAATTTTCTTTATTCAAAGATTAAGTGTAGTTTTAATATTTGTGTGGGAGCCAAATGATTTGTGTGTATGTGTGCGCATCCATGTGTGTGTGTGTGTGTGTGTGTGTGTGTGTGTGTTTAATGTAATTTGTTTGGGAAGTGGTACCAGATACATGGGCAAATTTTATTCCAAGTATTTCTGCAAAGATACTTCTGTGTATGATTTACACTTAAATTAGTGGCCTTTGAATAAGGCAGATTGTCTTCACTAGCACTGGTGAACCTCACCTCATCAGCTGAAGGCTTCAGGAGAATAAAGTTACTGCTCCTCCGGCAAAAGGGAATTCTGCAGCAGTTGCCTTCCAACCGTATGGCATTGCCAATGCCTACATCATTCACTTCTTTCCTCAGGGTGTTTGATCCTCTAACACTGACAAGGTGCATTCCCTTAACTTCTTCAGGATGACAGTTCTTCAGTTCAGAATCCATTGTTTGGCTTGTACCGATTCTGCAGTCATGTGGATATGAGTTCTAGCTTAAGCAATAATACTCTTTTGCTAAGACTGACATATGTGCACTTTTTGATTTCAAGTTATTTATGCACAAACTGAAATTATACTACCCATAAAATGAGGTTCATAATTGGGAAAGGTCTAAATGAGAAAATTTAAAATCTAATTTAATTCTCTCCTTACATGTTTATTGATTCACTAGTGGCCATTTCCTAAATCTGTAACTTACTCCATATAGAACTTCCTCATTCTCCTCCAAAAACCCACAACCTCCCCAAAGGTGATGGGAAGTGGCTTTGGTCTTCGTCCTTCTTACTAGCTGCTTGTACATCCTTTCAGCAGGATTCTCAGGCCCTGGGATGTTCCTACGTATGAATTGTATATTTCAACCATTGAGGGGGAGGCAATGAGATGGTCAGCAGATAAGAGCACTCGCAGCTATGCCTGTGACCTGAGTTGGATTTCCAGGCCTCACAGGATAGAATGAGCGAAATCAATGCCACAGCTACTGCCTTGTGGTTTCTAAATGTGTACGGCAGCACACACGTGTGCTTGATCCCATTTCCCTTCCTCACACACAATGAATCAACAAATATTTTATTTAAAAAAATTTAACAAAACTTCAAAAGGTATTGCCTAGATCTGCTATTTTTCTCTACATCAATAATATAAGATCTATGCCTTGTATTAAAAGGACATTTTAAGTAAATTACACTTCATTTTTTTCCTATCTGTTCTATTTTATTTTCTGCTTCTTTATTTTTGTAATGCTAGGATTATAACCAAGATTTAGGGCATGATAGCCAAGCACTATAAAACTGAATCAGAGGAATGCCTAGGTAGGCCTATTTCACACTTTAAATTGCAGGTTGTCTTTGAGCCAATCAATCTCAGATCACATTGTCTTAACTACTTTTTACTGTGTGAAATCCTGCCACAAATTTAGAAGCTTCAAACAGTTCTCATTTGTTTTCCAGGCTCTGAGTCATGGGTCCATTGATGGATTGGCTGTGTTTTTACTTAGTTCACTCATGGCTTAGTTGTGCTCTTAAGGGGTCCACATGTGGCTTAGCCATGTTCTTACTTTAAAAGACCATAACCATGGCCTAGCCAGGGCTATGAGACTACAATGGTTAGGAGTTCATCTTGTTCATGTGGCCTCTGGCAGCATTCAGTTTTTTGCAGGCTTGGGGCCAAGGCTATGTTCTGTTAGCTGTCCTTACTTTCCACTGGAAGCTCACAGCATAGCAGTGGGGTTCTAATAGCACTGAGATAGAAAATCTGCCTCCAAAGAAGAGGCAACAACACTGTGTAACATGTTCCTTCTTGCTTTTATCCTGTTTGTTGGTTGGAAACACATCACAAATTCTTAGTCACATTGGCTAGCAAGGCTTACTCATATGGGCCAGCTCTCAGTTTGATTGATAGAGGATGATTCCTTACAGCAACCCCAGGTCTTGACATGGACATTCATACATGTTTACCAACACATGCAAATATGTAAATATACCTGCACACTAGTAATACACATGAAAATAAAAAAGAAATAAAAACAAGAGCAAATGTTCTTGCCATCTAGAAAAATGAACAGTGTGAGTCCTCTGCAATGAGAGGCAAGAAGGTCCATCATGTGTAATCTGCACTGACCTGCAAGAAGGTCTGTCATGTGTGATCTGCACTGACAGGCAAGAAGGTCTGTCATGTGTGATCTGCACCAACATGCTAGAAGGTCCGTCATGTGTGATCTGTACCAACATGCTAGAAGGTCTGTCAAGTGTGACCTGCACTGACAGGAAAGAAGGTCTGTCATGTGTGACCTGCACTGACTGACAGACAAGAAGGTCCATCATGTGTGATCTGCACTGACAGCTAAAAGCAGTCCCTGGGTCAGTGACACACCTGGAGTTAACATATATCATGCTTACATACTGAGTGTCTCAAAAATTGGGTCATATCATGCAAGTTTTAAGAAATTAAAAACCGTTTTAAATTCAAATGTTATTATTTTCCCCTCCTATGTTGTTAAATAATCTCACTCTTTAGGATGATGGTCACCATCCATCAGCAATACTTCAAATGGGCCAGCTCTGAAATGAGAGTTTTGAGGCTTTTAATTTGTAAATTAAGATTCATAATAAGAAAGAGCTTTATATTCTGTCTATTATTTTCCAAATAACAGTCATCTGAACAGTTTCTGAATACAGAGGTTACTGTTAAAAATATGAATTATATTACTGCTCGGTTGGTTAGCATTCAAATTAGGTTTTCAGCATAGAAAATATTGTGCTCTTTATTGGGATTGAGAGTGGACCCATGGCTGATCTGATGAAAGCAATGCGTCAAGGCTTGAACTACAGTGGACATAGGTATTTGAGGGGCATTTGAGGGTAGACAGAGGTAATTCTAGCTTGGGAGGCTGCATTCTGAATTAGTTAAAGCAATGCAGAGAAGAGGCTGAATAGGGAAGACGTAGAAGTTTAGGCTATGTAAATAATTCTGGGAATAACGGAATAGAAACACTATGTGAAAGGATATGGCTAATTCTGAAATTAAGCAAAAGATTTGTGTAGAAATAAGAACTAGGAAGGGACAATGGGGATTCAATATCATAAAGAGCTAATGTTCACAACACAATCACAGCTCTGTGGATATCTGTACTCGTATTTAACGTGTATTTGAGTGTACATTTATGGAAAAGGCAAATCAGCTACCATTCCTGAGCCTGAACACAGATCATGGTTTGTTAGGACCTTTAAAACCAGCCACTTTTACCTAAGATCCAGATAATCCCAATTCTTTAACTTCCAAAGTCTTAATTGTGTGAGCTTATTTTCATGTCTCTTAGACCCCTTCCTGTCTATAAGAACAGGATTATAGACAGTAAGGAGAATTTATAAAGAACAGTCAATCTGAAAGTTGCTTGTTTAAAATATTGCCTAGCCCACCAAGCTTTCAGAGAGAAAGAGCTCTTCTCCCCCAAAATGACAAAACCAACTCATACACTCATTTGGCTCCTAAAAATAACTTTGTAGGCTTTTAAAGGTAGAACCCCCAAGCCTTGCCAAGACACCCTACTGCCTAAAGAATTCCCCACCATGAACTTGGAAAGGCCGTCTGGACACTATCCAGACTTGAGCCCATATAATCAAGCATATCCAACTCAAAAGTTGAAAACTGTCAAAGTTTACTGCTCTGTTAGCACCTCACCATGGTCCATTTCTTAGCTGATTTTTTTCTACGTGACTTTAACCTTGTGTTACTGTGTCCATGGACATCCACACTGGGCAGAACAACAGTCACTGTGAACTTCCCATAACTGATACACTCTGATGAGCGTTTGATACTGACTCCATATCACCTTACATAACAAATATTGGAGATATATATATANTATATAATCTCCAAATCACTGAAACCTTAGGAAATATTCTTTATCTAACATTCAAAGTTGTAAGGTCTGAATCTTGTGACACCCATTCCAAGGAAGTATTCTCACCCATAATGCTACATTGTACCTCAAGTGCAGCAGAAATTAAACCAGCTCTGAGCCGGACAGGCTATAAAGCACATCATGGTCAAGTTAAATTTGTTAAAAGCAAGTTTCCCACAATTAGATGAGAATTTGATTTTTTAACAGTCAATCAAAGATCACTTCATTCTATGAAAGTGAATTCTCAATGAATGTTTACCTTGAATCCACAATAGAGTATTTTGGTGGTTTCTTATCAATTCTGATCAATCTTACTGAGTTTCTGATGTAGCAGAATAGTGGTAGATTCCATTAAATTGTCATTTTAACACTTCTTTAAGAAACTAGTGTTCAAGGTTGTGCTAATGGATTTCTGGCTGTATCTAAAGGGTTAACAAACTTTGCCATTTGGAACAGGCAATTAAATGTAGATGCTGTGCCCAGGTGGTGTTCATGGTGACAAGTCTGTTCCTCTTCCAGCTGAATGTGGTCTTTTGTACATGCTTAAAGTATTTGGGAGATAATATCAGATTATTTAACTGTAATAGATTTAAATTAAAATGTTTAGGATGTCATACTTAGATCAAGAATATGGTAGCTGGAATTGAATGTCTAGAGTGAATGACAGCAGAGAAAGGGAGATTAGCATCAGTGAGAGGAGAGTGCACAGTAACATCCACCCCTCCACACCTTCAGCACAGAAATTTTGTAGATCTTCAAAAATTAAATGAGTACAAAATCTGGCACCAAGCCCTGATCTTGAGGGTACACTTCTGCTCATGAGAGATGGAATTATATTACCCTATGGATAAATATCACCTGATTTGTAGTTTTGTTCATGTATTTTAGAAATCCCTACATTGCATTGCACCTTTCGCACTGTGCGCTACCAGGAGCAATCTCTGAGCAGGCTGTCATCGGGATAGAGCTCTCCTCCACAATAGGGCTGGGATCAGGACCAACCATACTTCATTCAGGCTGGATCATACTGAATAAATGAAAGGTATGGATTTGGTGTATAGGGTGGTGACGGGGGAGAATCTGGGAGGAGCATAATGAGCTGCCATCAACTGTGAGGATAACAATGGAGAGACAGTCCTCAGAGCCTCACATGGGCTTTCAAGGAAGGTACAGGGGGGTCTCACCTAGTAATGTAAGGATTCATTGGGAGGACTTGATTCTTGATAGCTAGTGCCATCTTTTCCTGTTGTAGAATTCATTTCCTGAGTACAAAGTTTGGGCATGGCAGAACAAGGCTTAAGCGCAGTTTTACGATGTGGACTCACAAGAGATGGCCATGCTATGCATTATTATTTTACAAAGCATAGAAAGATCTTATTAAGAGAATGGAAACTAGTTGTGGGTCACATTCATAGAGCATACCACCCTACCCAGCTCACCACAGTCCTCTCATAAACAGACTGTGACTGGAAAGGGGCAGCATCCACAGAAGTCAAAATCTCAGAAAACAGGATTTGACTTTTGACTCTTTCTTTTAAAAAAAAAGTTTGGAAATTGCTACCCTTAAAAAATCAAGATTCTTTTCCCAGGTAAATGTTTTTAAAGGCAATTTTAATATCAATATCTGATTGAGCAATTTCTATCCATCTAGATTGAATGTTTTCAGTCTGCAGTATAAAAAGCTGCTAATGCTTGATTCTGCCTAGAAGACTCTTTCTGCCAATAACTCTGCATTTCTTGATGCTACATTTAAAAAGGAAATAGTAGTGCTTGTAAACTTAAATATAAAAGATGAACAGAAGGAAAAACGACTGTCAGAAGCTGTGCAGAAAATTCATTTAAAGAAGTTTGCATCAGCCAACAGCCAATCTAGACAGTTCATCTTTTAAAGAAAAGAGTATGACTTCAGAGTCAGGACTAAGATTAGGAGCGAAAGACTCCAACACAAACATTAATGGGCAGTAAAGACCAGAAGATTCTTCCCCAGAATGACAGGTTCAAATTTCAGCTTTCTATCATGGTAAATTGATGCCATCCTTTTTGAGAATTTTAAAATGTATATAATACATCTTAGTAAATCACTTCCTGAAAATACTACCCCTAAAACTAGTTCCAAAAGTTTCCTTTAAATTGACAATTAATGACATATTTCACTGTAGCCCATTATTCCTACAAGATATCAAATAAATATATATACATATAAAATCAAAAAATATACCTATTAAAATATCAAGTCAACAAAGAAAGCAAGCTTATTCTAGTAGCAAGAATGATGTGACGGTTAGGAAGTGCAGGTTATATTTAAAATATAATGAACTGAAATCTCATAGCACGTAACATAGGAGAAAAGACAGAAGGGTAGTGATCAGTGGAGAAGCACTGTGGCTGTAAGTCATAGAAAGGAGTTGTTTTCCTATATAATTTTATTGCCAATTTACTTTCAATAATTTAGACTATACTTAAATATAAAACCATAGAACAAAAAGCTATTAAAGGACACATCCAACACATACACACACACACACAGTCCATTATAAGAAGATACATAGAAATCTCCTTATTTGATGTGCATAGCCACAGTAAATTACTCTGGACTCATCCACGCATAGGTGTAATTCAAAATATTACTACTTATATCATATTGGTTATCATTTTGGTGAAAAAGCAGTTATACAGAATAAAAAGGAGTTGCTTCAAAGTAAATACTAGCGCTTTTCCAGAACAATTACTTAAAGAGTTGTGTGAGCTAAGACTTAGGAAGGAGGGTGAGCCAAGACTCACAAAGGAATATTCAGTCAATCTCATTGAGGTTTCTTTCTTCAATGATGGAAAGAAACCTGCAGAGTGGTGAAAACCAACTTTGCCCCTGTAGCAATCTTGCAATCACAATTTGTCATGCACTTTACTAAATTGGCCCTTCAGGAGGAAGTCATATGTATAGAGAGCCCAAGTGTAATACACAAGTGTCCCTTCCTCAGCATTCTCTCTTGGTGGCCAGGACACAATGATCCCCTCTCCAGACTTAGAGAAAGAGTCAATTGTCAATCACTGCCATCTTTTCTTAAAAGAAGACACAGATTAAAACTTGGGTAAGATTATAAATGCTTCCTGCAGCTTCCACTGGGTAACTGTGCTTCCTTTCCACAATTTCCTGATCACAAGAGTGAAGAGGAACACACTGTATGTATTCAAGAACACAGGCATTGAGTAGAGATAGCATAGAAACTCAGTTTAAAAGGAAGTTCACATGGGTAAAGAGTCAGATGCAGTCAGGGCACAGGGTCAGTGGGGAGACTTTATGCCTGAAAAATGTTCGGAGAAGATGTTTCTTTTGTTATTTTGATTTCTATAAAATAAAATTTCAGAAAAAAATGGAAGCAGCATTTGCAGAAATTTAGAGGCAGTAAGTAATAAACTTTGCACGGTGTTGCTCTGCTTCTCTCTGGCTTCTGTGGAATATGAAAGGACAGCCATTACTCTTACACTGCTACTTAAAAATGAGAAAATCTAAAAGTTGTCAAAAGACACAGTCAAAACACCTCACTGTTTACATACAGATCTCTGGATTGAGACATCAGGAATTTTGCTTACAAGTTTAAACATTTTCAAGTGACCGTAAACTCTAAATGGGGAACTAAAACTCACACCAGAAAAGCATATCACCATTATCACCACAGTGTTCAGTGTTTATTGATTAAGAAAGACATGGGTGTCTTAGCAAATGCATTTGGGTTCTAACCATTTGATTACAGGACACAAAAGCATAGTAATGCATTGTGCTGTGAATTAGTCCCTTATATTATGCTATGCTAAAGAAAGATGCATTTTCCCAAGTGGAAAAATCATTGTGTGCTCGAAGGACAATCTGGGCTAATATAAAGATATTTAAAATGCAGCAGCTAGGAACTGGAGTAATGCATCAGCTGTTAGAAGCTCATGTTCTTCTCACGAAGAACATGGGTTTGGTTCCTGCACCCACATCAGATAGTTCACAGTCCCCAGAAACTCCAGCTCCTGGGGCCTCAGTGGATACCTGCACTCAGGTATGTGCAGGTTCACAGGTACAACACACTTTTACTTTAAAATTAAAAAAAAAAACTTTAAAAATGAAATGGGAACAAATAAGACTACAGGTGTTTGATAAAGCCTTAGGAAATCCTTATTTCATATTTCCTAAAATGTATGTAATAAGTATATATGTATGAGTGTATGCATACACACACATTCATATATAAATGAAGTTATACCACTTGGACTGGCAATGCTCCCTACCAGAGTCATAGATTACCTACCAACAACCTCAGTCATGAGAAATCTCATTCCCAGTCACTGATCAAGGGGAGACCAGGAGACTCCCAAGACAGTATAGGTTATTGTTGTTGTACTTGGTTGCTTCCCAGAGGTCAAAGGTAAGTCTCTATTGCTGAAGACACTACACACATCGCAGCAAGACTTGGAAGGTTCTAGGTGGAATTGACCTGAAAGCTTACTTCCTGAGATCTAGCTTTCATAGTACCAGAAAGTGATATGCAAGCCGACATGGGATAGAAGCAATCAACAGTCCTATCAAGCGGTGATGCCTATAAACCACAGCATTGACTATCAGGACAATGTATCCCTAACAGTGCAATAGTGGCAGTTTTATCTTGGTTGTCAATAACAGCTGTTTAATTGGACTTAAGACCAGAAACAGGATCAAAATCATTCCTGGTACTAGAAACCTAACTGGCTACCTGGGGCTATCAAGGTCATGGATCTTAAAGGAGAAGCTACTCCTGCCATTTTCTTAAAGCAATATAAGCTCCAACTGCATTCTAAAACTTATCTTTACACCCACGGATAAGTGGCTCTCTCACCCCTCATCAAAGAAGCTTCTTTTACAACATATGGAAAATATTACAGAAAACAACTGGTCAAAATGATCAATGATTAGTGGGTTGCACAGTCCCAACAGATATGACTACAACACGGCTCCTGAATCTAAGGCTCAGGGAATATCAAGGAGGAGGGGACATGTAATTGTTTGAAAGAAAATGCCCTCCAAATTGAGTGGCACTATTAAGAAGTGTGGATTTGGATGAAGTGTGTGTGTCACTGTGGTGACAAGCCTGAGATTTTATATATGCTGAAGCTATACCCACTGACACAAATCACTTCCTGTTACCTGCTGATCAAGATGTAAAACTCTTATCTCCTTCTCCATCACCAAGTATACCTCCCTGCATGCCACTACGTCCTACCATGATGATAATGTACTAAACCTCCAAATCTGTAAGTCACCCCGATCAAATGTTTTCCTTTATAAGAGTTGCTGTGGCCAGGTGTCTCTTCGCAGCAATAGAAACCTTAACTAAGACTGGACAGAAAGATTTTCTGGATTGGGAAATCATCTTTAGATTGTGTCTTCTAGAAATGATAAAAGCTTCAGTCATGATACTTCAACAACATGACTACCTAAACAAGACCTGAATAATGATATCACCAATAGACATGGAAGTGACAATACCAAAACCATACCAAGAAATTTGATGTCTATTAGTATTGTCATTATTCAGGTCTTGTTTAGGGGAACTCTCACATGATCCCACTCTTACTATAGACAACTAATAACTTATGAGAGTGAGAATAGTTTTTCCAGGGGATACACCTTCTAACTGGCTAACCAATAACAAGTGATCACCCTTGAAATCATATACATATTACCAGCACTAAACAGACTCAGTAGATTGTATTTACACTTCCACGTGTGTGCATGTGCCTTTGGGACCAATCAGGCACCATTATGGTGAGTGAGTACAGGGTGGAGAAGAGAGAGAGAGAGAGAGAGTCAGGTTTGAAGAGACAAGGGCAGTGAGAAATGGGCTGACATAGATGTCCTACTGTCGTGCAGGGGCAGATGTCTGGCTCTAGGTTGCTGCCAAGGGCCTTGACATGGTCTGTGACCCAGATGAAGGCAGAGAGGATAGGGTTGTACAGAGTTGGTCCCACACCTTGCTGGCTTAAAGCACTCAGGAGAGAGGACCCAACACCTCACCTGGACAGCACAATAGAGCTGACCTTGTTAGCAGCCTGCTGGCTGCTGGCTGAGGTGTGGATGATACAGCCCTGAGGGAGTGAGAGTGAGGTAGCAGGCCACACCCCTCCCTCATCTGCCAAGTGGTGGCTAGGGCAAAGGAATGATACCCTGTCCCCCTCCCACCTTACCATATGCAGCAATCAGGAAAGTGGACCATGCATCTCACCTGGGCAACACAGTAGAGATGACCCTGTGAGTTACCTTGGAGGCATGCGAGAACTGGCCTTGAAGTTGTGAGCATGGGAGAATTGTTTACATTATTAATCTGTCATGTGGCATAATGGGCGCGGGAGAAATATTCCCCTCATCAACACCTGAGGCAGGTGGAGAGCTGGTCCTGAGGTCATAAGAGCAGAAGAGCTAGCTGTCCCTGCCCCTCATTGGTTGAAACACTCAGGAAAATGGCCCCTCCAGTCTCCTGAGAAACACAGTAGAGCTGGTCCTGAAGGTGTAGGTGTATGAGAACTGATCCTGAGAACATAAAAGCAGAACTGGCCTAACTCCTTGCTCATTGCTGCAAGGGGTGAACTATCCAGGACAATGCTGGAGTGCTAAGCTAGTGGAGAAAATAGGGGAGAGCTGGAGGGCTGACCAACCCTGCAACAACCCAGGCCCAGAATCAGAGTTATGTGTTGGTTCACTCCAACATACACCCCGTCTGTGATCAGCTGGAGCATGGAAGGAGGGATCAGGTTAGGCCAGACCCAGGGCTGCAGGATCTGCGTGACACAGAGGAGCAGTAGGATACCAAGGAAGAGTTCCAGCAAGGGTCCAACTAGACCAATGATTCTTTGAGAGGCATGCCTGCAAGTAAAGATGTATGGCTAAAGGGGTTTACTGCATGACTTAATGTGTCACACTGCATCTTCCGTGACAAGATTTTTTTCTTTCTTCCTTTTTTCCCTTTTTGTTACATTTTAATTTGTTTAATTTGGGAGGCGTTGCAGAGGGAAAGGGCAGATATAAGGGGGACAGGAGATAGATGGGATCAGAATGATGATGTAAAAGACACAAATAATAAATAAAAAGAAAGCTTTAAAATGAGGAGTGAGAGGTTAGAAGGAAAAAGTGAAGGGAAATTTTATATAATTATATTTTAGCTAAAATAAAGCATTTTCAATGCAACAGCTAAATTTTAAAGCAGTTTATAAAGGACAAAGTCTTTGTCTATGTTTGTTTTCTATTGCTGCGATAAAACACTGACCCAAACCAACTTGTGGAGGAAAGGGTTTATTTCATTTTACAGTTTATAGTCCATTAATACAGTAAGTCATGGCAGGAAAACAGAGAGAGAAATTGAAGCAGATGCCATGGAGAAATGCTGCTTATTGATGTGGGAGGTCCTTCCGGATATGTGTTGCTTTTATTGGTTGATAAATAAAGCTGCCTTGGCCTATGGAAGGGCAGAATATAGCCAAGCTGGAAGAGATACACAGAGAGAGTAGACAGAGTCAGAGAGATGCCATGTAGCTGATGAAGAGGGGAGATGCTGGACCCTTACCTGTAAGCCACAGCAACATGGCACTACACAGATTAATAGAAATGAATTAATTTAAGATGTAAGAGTTGGCTATAAAGACACCTAAGCTATTGGCCAAATAGTATTGCAGTTAATATATTTTCTGTGTGAATATTTGGGTCTGGATGGCCAGGTGATGAACGAGAAGTCTCCATTTACAAAATGGCCCCCAACATGGGCATGGATCCACATAAAACCAAAGAAAGCTTTTTTTTTTCCAAAAAAGAAGGCTTCTAAACCCACAAAAATGGGAGCCAAGCACAGCTTCTTGGTAGCCACATGTTTTTCAGATAGCTTTGTTTGCTGGCAGCAAGCCGATACACAATTCCTTTAAGAGAAGGCTTTGAACAGAGATATATACAGAGAGTAAATAGAATCAGGGAGATGCTATGTAGCTGCCGAGGAAGACAGACACCAAAACCTTACCTGGTAAGTCACAGCCTCATGGCAATACATAGAATAATAGAAATGGGTTAATTTAAGATGTAAGAGCTAGATAGAAAGATGCCTAAGCTATGGGCCAAACAGTATTGTAATTAATATAGTTTCAGGTATGGGCATCTGGGAAATGAACAAGAAGTCTCTGTTTACATCTTACTGACTTACTTTCCATCCATACTCAACATAGTTTGTTATACAACCCAGGACCACTTGTCTGAGTTGGCACCATTCACTGTGGATAGGGACCTCTAATCAGGAAATGGATGGACAGATATGAATATGGGCCAATGTGATGGAGGTATTTTCTCAATTAATTTTACCTCTTTCTGGATGATCATAGCTTGTTTCAAGTTACCAATTTTTCCAGCCTCACATTATATTACAAAGCATGCTTTCTGAGGTGAATGCTTGGTTGGTTACTTAAGGCACTGAAGGTATAACTGAGCTTGAAATTGTAGATTCTCAGGCACTGTCTAGATTTCCTGAACCAGAGCCACTGGTGTGGGGACCAAGGACCTGTATTTTAACAAGTCCTCCAGGCTATTACAAGGCAGAACACAGGCTTAGAGATAACTTGAAATGGCTATGTTGGTGTTTTACATATATATATATATGTATGTATATTTNCTCGAACTCACAGAGATCCTCCAGCCTCTGCCTCCCAAGTGCTGGGATTAAAGGCATAAGCCACCACTACCCCGCTGGCATTTTATAAAATTTAAATTTAAGCCAGGCTTGTTAAAGTGTAGAAGAGATCTAGTGAATTCTTGTTGATGGAAGGTGGATTTTGACCTAACACAGACGACAGCATCTGATTGCATCGAGTTCTCTGAGGGGATGCTCTGCCCCAAACAGATAGCTAACTGGGTATCAGTGCTCTGCAGGTAGGTGATAATACTGAGTGGGGTGGGTGACAATTTGTATTATATATTCATGGTTCTTAGATTCTTTCTAAACCCTGCCTCAGTGTTTAGTGCTCTTGGGTAAATCACAAAGCATATTAGGTATTAAGAATTATTCTGTTGTTAGAAATAATATAAATGGAGAACCCTAGCCAAGATTTTTACAGCCTGGCACCAGTCTAGACTCTCTTAGCTGGAACCATTCTTAAATATATAACCCTGACTTACTTGGTAAGGTATTGTCTAATATGGAGCCTAACATGGCATGATTGTCATTTTGAGAGAACCAGGAACCCCAGGTTTTCTTTATGGTTCTTTTATTCTTGCTTCATACTCTTCTATTAGTCTTCAAAAGTTAGAACTGAGGCTTCTTCAGTCATGCTCAACTTGAAACATGGTGTACCCATAGTGAGTGCTCTTTCTATATACCAAATCCATTTGACAATTACCAGCAATTTCTAAAGCCCAGAGAAGGGTGAGTATCTATTTGTTTACAGAACTGATTTTTCATCTAAATAAGGATGTCACAATCTTACAGTAATCTTTGCAGCATTAGATTCTAATTAAGTTATTTTATTAAGTTATTAAGTTTTGGTTAAGAGCTAGACATCTCATAAAAAATGATGATACACAAAATAATGAAATCTTTTCTTTTGAAGGCCTTAGCTCAATATGGAGTCTGACTGTGGATGACCGATGAATAGTTTCCTTCACTGGACAAAGTTTTCAATGAGACTTGGTGGACTAAATACCCTTGTATCATTACAAAGAAAGAGAAATCTCATAACTGAAAAAAAAAGTGAAATCCACTTTACTTAATGCGGACCTCTCTCTCTTGTGGCCAGGTCCTCTGTGTCCAAAGATAATTAGCACTTTCTAATGCTAATTATTATAATTATGTCTGAGAAAAAAATCATTAGGGGGTAGGTCTGTTCAGTGATTTTCAATTGCCCCTTCTATTTAAAAATAAGGTCATTTTTCTATGAAATAGTTTTAGAAGCTCAGAGCAAAGAAAGGATTATAGAAAATTATTTGTAGGTATAGACCTGAGTTTTTCAAGTTTTTCTAATTCCATGATGTGTCTGGGAAGAGAACAGAGGGAAACACTGAAGATGTTTAGTCTATGAGACTGGAAACAGAGGCCCAGAACAGCAAACTTTTCTGAAAACTGGCACTTTTGAATGCTTACTGTGTGCCTGGCACGGTGCTCAAGTGTTTCCAGATTTCACACCATCATAATCTTTCTAATTGATGAAGCAAGAACTTAATTCCATTTTTAAGTAGGTACAAGGTAAATGTCTTACATATTATCCCAGCAGCTAAGTTTGCAGAATGACGGGAATTAGTGGGTAGTGAATTGATTCACCCATCATTGGCAGCTTAGAAAAGATGATGTTATTGAGTACACTACATAGAAGCACTGATGGGTTGTTACAGGATTATTTTGGGAACTACGATGATTTAAATGAGAATGTACCATAAAGCCTTAGGTGTTTGAACACTTGATTGGGGTGCTATTTGGATGGTTTCAGAGGTGTGACCTTGCTGAAGGAAACATGTCACTAGGGATGGATTTTGATATTTCAAAGCCACATACAGTTCACAGTAAGTTCTCTTTGTCGTTTTTTTTAATTTATTTAAATATTAAAAATTTCCACCTCCTCCCCTCTTCCCATTTCCTCCTCTCCCCCATTTCACCTCCCCCTCCCTCTCCAGTACAAAGAGCAGTCAGGGTTTCCTGCCCTGTGGTAAGTCCAAGGTCCTCCCCCCTTCATCAAGGTCTAGGAAGGTGAGCATTCACACACACTAGGCTCCCACACAGCCTG
>LOEQ01008039.1:0-15269 GCA_001685075.1 Bramus lutescens
GAGAAGCCAAATAACAAGGTGAACCCAAAGAAAAACATTTATAGATCCTCCTGGTAATTGGAAACAAACAAGATTGCAGGGCAAAAGTTGTGAGCATGGGGGTGGGGGCAGGGGTGAGAGTGAGGTTGGGGGAAAGGGGAGAAGGGGAAAGGGAAGGGAGAATGGAAGGACTGGCAACAGCTTGGGAGAGTGGGAGGGTGGAGATGGAGGAAGGGTGGATATAGGCGCAGGGAAGAAGATTCCTATATTAAGGGATCCATTTTAAGGTTGGCAAGAGACTTGACTCTAGAGGGGATCCCACGGGTCCACGGGGATGTTCCCAGCTAGGTCCTTGGACAGCAGAGGAGAGGGTACCTTAACCGTCCTTGCTCCATGATCATGCTGATGATTATCTCAAATATCACCAACTGGCAATGGATGGAGAAAGAGACAGAGACCCTCATCAGAGGAATGGACTGAGCTCCCAAGGTCCAGTTGAAAGGCAGAAGAAGGGAGAAGACGAGCAAGGAAGTCAGGACCGCGAAGGGTTGGTCCACCAACTGAGGCAGTGTGCCTGTTCTAATGGGAGCTCACCAAATCCAGCTGGACCGGGTCTGAATGAGCACATGATCAAACCGGACCCTCTAATTGTGGCTGACAATGGGGGCTGACTGAGAAGCCATTGATAAAGGCACTGGGACTCGTTTTACGGCATGTTCTGTTTTTTTCGGACCCTAGTCTTTATGGATGCACAGCTCCCTAGGCCTGGATGTAGCGGGGAGGGCCTTGGACTTCCCACAGAGTAAGGTTCCCTGCCCTCTCTCAAGCAGGGTGGGAGAGGGAGGAGAAGGTGTGGGGGAGCAGGAGAGGATTGGGAGGAGGGAAGGAAGTGTAAATAATTGAATGGAAATATTAAAAAAAGAATAAAAATGGAAAAGAAAAGAAAAGTCAGACTGATATATAATTAATTTAAAAAAATTGTAATGAAAAAATACATCAAAGATCCAATGTCTCCTCTGTTTCTTTTCGTATTTGAGAAGTTGTATTCTTGTTATACTAGCTTTAGAAAATGTTAAAAAATGTAGGCAAAGCCTTTGTTCAGTGACAGTCATCCAAGTCCTTCTCTATTCTTCTTGCTTTCTATTTTTATCATTATTTCTGGACAGATTTTAGTATGTGTTGAATTTAAAGTGCAGATTTTATTAACTCTTACATAATCTTCTAAACCACACCTCCCTGTGTTACAACACATTTAAAGGCTACATGCCATTCCAGAATGCTATGTACACCACATACTGATAGAAAATTCTGCTTCTGGACTGTTGCTTATTTCTAATTTTGTAGTAATATAAACAATAATGAAGTTGACATCTTGATGAGTATATGAGCTGTGTTTTCTTGTATTTCAAATTAGTTCCTTAAGAAAAAAAATCCCTGACTGAAAATAAGAGAATATGAATGTGAATAGATAGACTTCTGGTGCTTCCTGGATTGTGAAGCCCACCAGACTAACACCAGGATAGCCAGCAAGACTATCATTACCATTGTCGGGTATTTAAAACAAAAACTGAGGAGATATGAAGGAAGATGCCCCCAGTGCAATTTTCTCTGCCAAGTTTTAAGCACCTCTCACAGGGGGTCATCTAGCTCCTGACCCCAATAGTCATGACCCCAGTATAGGGCTGCTTACCTGAATGAGGGGTCTCCTTAAAAGTAAGATGACAATAAACAGTTTCTGAGTGTACAACAAACAAAAATTAGTTCAAAATCAATTGTTTAATGACTATGAGATGTTTCTGGAAGTGCTGAGTGGTGTTGTAGCTCATGACACCACCCTAACCTTGATTCGGTACACAATACCATGTACACCCACTGCACAATACTGCCTGAACCCACTCTGGGGTACAGCAGCTCTGATTCAAGACTATACTGTGTTAGGAACTACGGTGTTTAACTGTATAGTCTTCTATTCTTACCCAAACACAGTGGTTTGGTTATGGAAAACAAAGACTTTCAATATTTCCTACCGGCTTTACCCAGCCAGCAGCACTGAATTAACACATCTTTGGGTTGCCCTGTGTTAGGATGGTTTGATCTCTAAAACTGCTACTGATGTTGCCGACTTGAGTTTCAGAAAAGTTTCAGTGAATTTTGGTTTGGGACAGAATTCCCGAGAATTTAATTTCTGAAGTACTGTTTGTACCAGATATTTATATCAAGTGGTGCTCTCAACATTGACAATTATGGAATCAAAATAATGATCAGCTCTTAAATCCTTGAAGATCTTCTATGTCATGCAGTATCAAATACACAGCCAAGATTTAATTTTTTGTGCAAAATTTAAAAAGAATATTTATTTATTAGTATGCAATTTTCATCCTTAATAACAAAATTGTTTACATTATTTTAATTATATTAAAAGTTTATGGATATTCCTTAATATTTGACATGCATTTGTTTTATAAATTATCATAAACATTTCTCAGGCAAAAAAGGGTCTTGGGTGGGAAAGTTTAAAAAGACCTGGTCTAAAGAAGAAATCTTGGAGGTAAAAAAGAAGAGGATTGGCTAGGTTGCAGCAAGGAGACTGGGGGATGGGTGAAATTAGTCTTTATAAAGGGTCTCAAAAGATAAAAGGCCATGAACTCCTGGAATTTGTAGAAATAAGTATGCCCCTCCAAAAGCTAGAACACTGTGTAGCAAACAGCCAATAGAACCAGTAAGTCCCAGGACTTATTTGGCTTTTGCTATCCAAATAGTTGTTTGTGCCTCAGAATGGCTTGACTCATCAATTTCCCATCCATGACCCTTCTTTGAGCTGCCCAAGGACCAGTGGCTAAGCAGTGGGATGAGAAGGGTCTCTCCCATGGAGGCTTGCAGTGTTGCAGAAGACTTTCTTTAATGTGCTAATGCCCTGCAGATCCAGGCAAGATGTGGAAGAGGCTAGGGATACAGAACTGTCTTTGCCGAAGCAAACATCTTTATTTATTTTACCCTTGGCAGCAAGACAAGTTTATTTAATAACCACATAATTTATTATCAACTTTGAGATTAAGGGTACCTAAAAACATCCCTTTCGCTTGTTCTTTGAATTAGCCAAAGGCAAATTAGGAATTTAGCCAAACAAGGCAATGAGGGAAAATCATCTACTGGGAAATAAGGTTTGGATGAGTCAAATTAAAACCATTCACTCTCCTCATAAATAGCTTGGGAAAAATGAAATAAAATAGTTACCACTGCTCTGATCCATGACAAGCCCTCAGAAACTTCACATGGCAAAATGCCAGACGCTCAGTCAGTCACTAGGGAAACTGAGTGCTGGAGAAAAGCAAAAAACAGTCGACCTTAAAGAGAAGCAAAGCATCATCACCGAGAGAATTCAAGGTCTTTCCACGTACTCATTGCCTCTAGAAATAACCAACTTCATATGGGAGGGTCCAACTAGTTCTGTAGGGAGGGCATGTGCGGCCCTCACACAGGTCCATCCTGGCAGAACTCTTGTCCCAGATCAGAGTTCGTAAAGAGATTTGTTTGATTTGTAACTACCAGTCAATTATCACTAGGTTAGCCAGTTATCATCATGAGGGTGGTCATAATCCTTGGCTTAAACTGGGCAGATTAATATTTTAACTTTCAGCCCAATACAAATATGAAAATCCACTGTGTAATTAAAAAGCTAACTTTAAAATATTTCCATTTCACAGCCAGACTGTAAGTTTAAACCTAAGTATTTACCAAAGCCCCAATAAGTGTAGACAAAGACGAATCAAATATTCAGAAATTACCAAAGGAAAAATGCACAATATCATCCTAGCCCCAGATGCTGAAGGTAGAAAGGCTCTGTTTGCAGCCTCTTTAGCCATCTTGGAACTTCAGTGATCGATTAAGTTCTCAATGCCCGTGCTAATGGCTCTGAGATTCAGTAAAGTCTTCCAGACACAAACATTTCCCATGACGGATCTGTTTTCCTTAACAGCGTGTCACTAAGGGAGGAGGGTTTCTCCAGAACACTCAGTCCACAGTGAGAACTGGAGGGATGGTGTTCAGCCGACCATGTCTAGAAGGGAAACTTAGTACTCACACGGTAGGGAGAAACTTCAGGAGACAACTGGGCTAAAAACAGTGTTGATGGAGGTATGGAAAAAAACAGATTGGTCAGAACAAACCCAGATAACTAAGAGGAATGGAAAAAATAAAAAATAAAAACATCAGAGCAATCCTGACAGATGAAGATGTTTGATATCCTTGTTTTTCTAGTCCTTATAATTTTAATTGCATCAAATTTTCATCTAGGGCAAAGAAATGATAACACCTCCCTATGCAGCTGTCATTGAGTCGGGATGGATGAAAACTACAGGCTGATATTGGGGGCTAAAGATGGCATTCTGCAAATATATACGATCATCCTTTCAAACCCCCTCTCAGTTTTGTGAAGAATAAGTAAGCAAGCCGGTGTAACCTCCACACCAATACCTTGCACCCAGTCAGTACCTCAAGAGGCTTGCTATTATATCCTCATTCACCTGGCCCATAAGAAGAGCCGCTGATCTTAGCACTCAGTGTTTTAGCCCCAAGGATGCCCAGGATAGTTTTCTCAGCTTTCTGATCCCTAAAGACCATAGAGGTAGCCATTCTTGCTCCTTATTCCTGGGTCTTGTTTGCCTGTGCTTGGCTTGGCCTCTGAGTGCCCATGGGATTCTACCTGAGATCTAGCCAGGGCAGTGCAGCAAGATCATGTCAAGACACCACCAGTGTGCTTGATTAAAGCCAGAGGGACCCAGCTAACGGCTGCCTCTGCTGCCTATTCAACCCCGGGCTTCAGTCTGTCCACTTTAACTCAGACATGACATTTTTGAATGAGAGTCCGCAGAAGGTGCAGAATGCTACAGGGTACAGGTGTTTATTATCGCCCGTGCACAGTTTCCTTTCTTATGACCTATGGCAGCTTTTTGATGATTTTGTTGTATAATGAAGTGTAATTATGTAATAATACACTCCATATTTTGCTTATTATATGTCAGACTCACAATCTGCTCATCACATGTCCCCACAGTCAATTATTCCCCTTTGCAAATTAAGTCCCCTTGATTCTCTTCCCGCTCACCATATGTGGACCAATTGCTCTCACTGCAGAGTGGACAACGCTCTCCCTCCAAACTCCCTCCGTGGTGCCTAATGAGGATCTTAAGATGCTATGGCTCTCTGCTTTCTGTTACATCTTCTTCTTTGCCTGGACCAGATCTTCTAGTTCTTGTTCTCCACTTTTATCGAGCACAAGATAATAATATTTCAAGTGTCTTTGCTTTTTCTAGAATACATTTGTTCATTATGTATATGGATGGCATCTTGTGATTCAAAACCAATTAAGCACCAATCACACTTACTTTGAGTCCTACTAGATCACTAATCACTAGATTACATCTGTTTGTTTTCATAAATCTGAACTTTTACTGCCTTTTGTCATCCCAGGAGCAGGGCTGATGCCCTAACTGGGTTGTATATGAATCACCAAACAGAGAAATGTCCATTTCTACAAGGAGAAGATTATAGAGTGTGAGGAAAGTTTGGGATGGCTTCTGAGTGCACCAGAAATACTCCTGGGTATTTTTTTTTGGCAGAAAATTGGGTGTTTTCCATAGCTTTCCAGGTCATTAGATTCTATCAGGTCCCTATAATTCTTTTGTTTTTTTGAGGGTCTTTGTCAACTTTATTAAGTTGCTGAAAGATGATTTTGTAAATTATTCTAGATTATGAAAATGCCTGCAGGCTTTGCCCTGCAGAGATGTAATGGACATAAGTGTCTTTCTGTCTACACAGATCTTCATCTATGAGATTCATTTTTCCATCCCTGATTGTCCCAAGAGTCTCAGAAGACATTTTTCCTCATTCTCTTGTTAACTAATTAGTTAGTTAAAGACAACCTTTACACGTGCTCATTTATGTTTTAATTTCAGACCCTATTCTTCACTTTTCAAAAGCAGAGTATTATTAAAAAATCTACTTAGCCTTTTATTTTGAGGGTCAGGATTCAGAGGACACACAATGAACACAGTAAAGGCACTGTATGTTGCCCTAAAAGTCAGTCCAGGTCTGCTAATGTTTCATCCTGTTATCTCAACTCACTTAAACATCACTGAATTCTGAAGCTGATGTCTTTAAATTTTCCATTGTTTCAGCCTAAAATATCCAGATAAGTATACCTACTGCTTCTCCCTTTATCTTAAAAGCACTTATGATTCAAAAATGGTAATATATCAAAGAAGATTTTAAGCATTTATTTCTGTAGGAGGGAATTAGAAATGAAGCAAGTGTCAGTAAGGGAGCCTCTGACTAAGAGGAAAGTGGAGTAAGATGGCCTGTGGTGTGTGCCCTGTGTGGCTGCAGGACCTCCAGTGTCTATGGATGGCAGTGGGTGCTCTTTTGCTCCTGACATCACTTTCTTGCCTATCATTCCAAGTGGCCTGTAATGTCCATGAGAGCTGAAATTAAGTCTATCAGTGCTGGAACATATTCAGTGCTCAGTACTCCCATGTTAATTTAATGGGTGAGTCAAAGAATGAGGCTGTGAAACAGAACACAGATGATGGGATCGCGAGGGATATTAACTTCTGGTGTCCTCCGAGGGTTCACTGTAAGCTCTGGCCTCTGTGTTGCTGCTCTATAGCATTTACTAGCTTTACAGGCTGGGAGAGCCGCTCTTGTGGTCATCCCTGGCTTGTGCTAGAGACGACGGACGTGGAGACAGCAGCTGCGTGATGGCCAAGTGATGCCCAGTAGAGATTCATGAGCAAATGGGGCTCGGGAAATAAGGGACACAGCCACCGTCAGCTGGGAGAGCTGGATCATGTGGCACAGAAGGATGTTCTAGAGAAGGGTGACAAAGGACTAACAGAGTGACCTAGATAAACTCCGAGAGCGACTATGAGGTCACAAAGTAGACGTTTCCCTGGCTTGAGAAATTCTTTCTGATGGAAGGGCCTTCCACCTGTTCTTACACAGCTGCAGGCAGGAGACATTAAGCCCAGCTGAAGTAGAACGTTTTCTAGACTACAAAGACCAGCATTAGCCAGCTGCATCACACTTCCTGCTTCCTGCACACTGTGTGCAGCTCAAATGGGGCTCATTGTTCCCACACCTGCCTTGCTTTTCTCATATCCATCCTTGCCTCTTCCTGGAATTATCTCCCCACCAGCCCTGTCTATTCAGCTACCGCCCCTCAATGCATGCTTCAGCTACAGTACAAGAATGTTTTGCCATCCACCGCATCTTTCTGTTTCTGAATCTCTTACAACTTATGACTGTACCACAGTACCACTGACTCTTCTCTCCCATAAATAAGGTTGCTGAGGTCAAGGACTGTCGTACTCAGATCTCCATTATTGAATTGTTGAGGTCATTGTGTTTTGTGTAAAAGACTTTGGATCAGATTTCCTTTAGGGTGGAAGTAGCTGGAGAGATAGCTCCGTGAGGAGAGTGCTTCCTGAACAAGTACAAAGATCTGAGTTCAGAACTACAGAAACCACATCAAGCTAGGCTGTCTGTAACCACAGTGTCCCTGAGGCAAGGTGTGGAGGCAGGGACAGGAGAATCCACAGAAACTCATTACCAGCAAGCTTGGTATATGCAGGGCCCAACAATAAGGAACATTGCTTCAGAGGTAATGATGAACACCCAAGGTTGTCTTCTGACCACCACACACATGCTGTGAAACATTTGTACCCCCACTCACACACATTACATGTGTACACACACATCATATATATTATACACGCACACACACATACACACATGCATACACACACATTCATGAATTATTAAGGGAAGAAATACACAAATGGATGGACCATACCAGTTGTTGCAATTATCTCTACCAGATGTGGAGGAGCAAATTTAGACCGTTACGAGAATTTCACAGATTGAAACAAACTTCAAAGCCTTTTTCTGGAGAAATTTATGCTCGGGATCCAGACTTATTCAACACCGGCAGTTCAGCCATCTTGAGCCTGGTCTGTGTTTCCACTCTTCTGTTTCGCTGCTGCTAGTCAACATGCACATCTTCAAAGACCTTGCATAGGGTCTCCCAGAGACGCACTGCTGAAAGGCGCATGCGTCTTTCCTTGACCTTTACAGAAGAGGCTGCTGTGCAGACAATGTTCCAGATGCATAGTGCGCTGGGGTGACACCAGCCGCACATGTTCCACACTGATGAATGTTGGGATATAGAGTGCAGTAAAGAGATCTGGAGGGAAAATATTAGAATACTAAGTATGGGTTTGTTTGTCAGGGCTTTGTGATGGATGAATGGGGTTAATTCTCAAGGAGTTGGGTTTGTTTTGGGGTTTTTTTTTTTTTGGTCTTCTCCAGCAAGGTTATTTTGGAGCATTAAAATACTTAACATAAGGGAAACAAGCTATTTACTTCTCCTCAAAATAAAATGTTTTCAATTGCTTGTTAAGTTTCTTTTAATCATAGTTGTGACTGGAATACAGAGAAGGGGTGCCTGCACACAGGGAGGCCCCAGAACTAGAAAATGGAGGCTTCTCCCTAATAATAGCTACAGTTTGGGGTTCCCACCCTACATTTTACTATAGAATCTTCACACTCCTATTAACAAACTGCCCTGGCTGAAATAGAATTGCTTTGATCTTACCTCCTCTACTTTTAACCCTATCTTGACCCACATTACTTCACTGGCTGTTACACTTGTCAAACTCAATAGCTAAGAAAGACATAAGTGACAAAAAAAAAGTTGGCAAACACAAGCAACAAGTGACTGCAATGCCTCACTTGGAAAAGCCATCTGTACCTTCATTTGCAGGAGCCTGCCCTCCAGGGTGACTCTCCAGGTACCTCTCTCCCTCCGCATTTCAGGCCTGCCTAGGCAAACAGTGCTGGTCTCTGGTTTTCCAAGGAGCCAGACTACACAAGATATACCCAACATGTGGGCTGCCGCAAGCTGTCTTCCTGGTTTAGGATACTCAAGGGGGAAACAAAGCCATCTATAAAGACCTTCCAGTTTGTAGTGTAAGCTTCTGCTTAGGCTGTAAAGTGTATCATATTGGTCATCTCAGGTCTGAAGTCCATTCCCTAAACTCATCAGTGTGAAACCACAGCAGCTGCAAGCCCTGGGCACCTGCGGGGCACCCCAGAGAGGTGCTCTGCAAATAGGCTGCTTTATAGGCAGTGGGGCTTAATGGCCAAATTTCAAGATTTGTTTTTCAAATAAGCGCATGTTAAGTGAAAAAAAAAAATTTACGATGTCAACGAGCCAGGGAATGTTCCATTGGTTAATAGAGTCTTATGAGAAATCTATCTCCCAGCCTCTGATTTGGAAACGTAAATCAAAACAGATTGTCCTAGATTCAAACAAGGGAAGAAAGGTTGAAAATCTTTAATGAGTGTCATGCCAGTGTTCAAATCAAGTACTCCTTCCAGCTGTAATGATTATGTCTAATGAAGGAGTGTTTCCTAAGTTAGGGGCTAATCCTCAGAAATTGCTGTGGAGGCCAGAATGTTCCTTGGGTTTAGGTGGTGTGTCTGTTCACTTTGCCCAAATCCCCTAGGGCTGTAAAATCAGTGAAACAGACTGGATTAGAAATCAGGGGAGCCAAGCTCTGGTCGGCTGTCCATGGATTCTTTGCTTCCATCAAAGTCTCCAGTTCCTACTATCCATGTTGCTTTTATCCTGTGGGCAGGTGACAGCATTTATCCCACGGGCAGGTGATATGTTGACACTTCCCAGGCTGCATATGGAGGCTGAGCTCTGAGCTCTGTGGAGATGAATGGACGGTCCACCCCAACTCTGACTGTGAGCATAGAGAAGGGAGGGAGGAGGATGTGTGATCCTGAGACTGAATGTGTAAAAGCCCTTTCAACATGACCATTGGGTTCTTAGCAAGGGTTAGGGGAGCTTCTCTTATCCCTCTGCCCAGGCGAATGTGTATAACCATTTATTTCATTTATTTCTCTCTCCAAAAAAAGAAAATCTTGCCGAGTTATGAAGAAAAAAAAAGATATGGTGCACCTATCCTTTTTCCATTTTGAAGCATTTTATATTAAAAGATGAAGGTACATTATGGAGCCAAGTAGAGAATTTAGCTGTTTCTGCCACAACACAAGAGGCTTCAAAGACTTCTAGAATTTACTTAGACCTTAGGCAAAATGCAAATCGAGGTTTCAAAAGTGGTTAAGTTCTAAGAATGTCAAGTGAAAAAGGCAGAGTAAGTGGTCGTCAGCATCCCTAAACTCCACTGCATGCTCCCTGCAGATTCCAAATTGCATCCCTAGCAAGCAAAAGATGGACTGAGCCACACAACATGCAAATGCATTTTCTTTTCATTGGTGGCACCCAAAGAACGGAACAGAAGGGAATGGAAGTGAAAGATGGTTGCCTGCTTTCGCATCTCCATCAGTTGGGTGGCCTTGGGTGTCAACGTAAATCTGCTTTTGAATCACTCCATGCGTCTTCCTTATATGATATTACTAGCCTGATTTACTGCCCTATTGACCGCTGAGGTAAGGGAATGAAATCCCACCAGAATTTAAAGTATATGTGCCTCTATCATATTGTATATGCATCATTCATATTTGGAACTCCTGAAAGGGCAAATTTGCTATACAATTGAATCTCTAATAGATGATCTCGTGTGTATGTGTGTGTGTGTGTGTGTTGTATGCACATACATGCGCTCACCCATGTATACATGTATGGAAAATAGAGGTTAACTGAGGGTCTTCGTCAGTTGCTCATCACATTGCTTTTTAAGATAGAGCTTCTCATTGAATCTGGAGGTTGCCATTCTAGCGAGCTGGGCAATGAGCTCTAACGTCTCATCTTTTTCTGATACTACACTTAGTGGCATGAGCTGACTCACCTGAATTTTATGTGGTGCTGAGCATCCAAATTTAGGTCCTCTTGCTTACACAGCAACCACTTTGCTAAATAGTCATCTCTTCAGACCCGTTTTTTTTGGGGGGGGCTAGGGAAGCATCATTATTTTTAAATTTGTTATTGAACTTCAAGGTCTCCCCCACCACTACCAAAGAGATATCATTTGGGGGATAATTCTTAAGAAAGACTATCTCAAGTTATGAAAGAATCTTTGAAGTTGAGCACAATAAATATTATTAATTACACATTTTGCTGGGGAAAATGATTATTCACTTTTATACAAGTCAGAAACTTTGTTGAAAAGAAAAGAATCTCTTATGGCACAAAATGGGGAGGGAGCACACACTTCATGGATGAAACAGAAAGCTTTAAAGACCTTTGGGCTTGACTTTCAGCCATTTTCCTGTCACCAGTGGATGCCAGCTCTGGGGTTTTTGAGAGTCTGTCTCAAAAATAAGGCAGAGAAAAGCAATTGAGGAAAATATTCTGGTGCTGCTCTTCGATAGCCACACATGCCTGCATGGGCAATTATACCTGCACACAACACACACACACACACACACACACACACACTTTCTCATGTGCACTCTCTCTGACTCTTTGTTAGATTCCTGGTGGTTTAGCCCATAGACTTGACCCAACCACCCTCTGGAGGAAGATCTCTAGGCATTTTCAACTCCCCCAGGCTATCCAGGGCTCTTTGACCCAGACCCTGCATTCCATCTTTCAAAAATGGCCTGTACTTACAGATAAGATTCTAGGATGACCCTCATCGCAGGTGAGGGTCATGTATGAAACCCCAGCTGTGCACAACGAGTAAAGTACCTACTCCGCAGGTCAGGATGTGGCTACAGCCAACACTCAATTGTCTGAGAGATTAGAATGGGCAGAGCTGAGGGCTCAGCCTGATGTCCAGCTTCTAAGGGGTCACCCGGAGTCACCTCCCATCTCAAGCACACCACATGTGGCCAGCGAGGCAGGCCTCCATCTCCCGCTGAGGTACTGCAGACAGTGTCTGCCTGCACAGTCCATCTCCAGGGCATGTGCACGAGAGGCAGGGCAGGGGGGTAATGCGAGACATAAAAACACAGCTGAGACAAAAAGTTGCAATTGCAAATGGCCCTTAACCAACAACAGGCCTCATCTGCTGGTGGTGTTTGAAGTCTGCAGACAGAGGCCTGTGCCAGTCCCTCTAATTCCTCACCCTGGAGCTCATCAGAGGTGGAATGCAGAAAGACTAAGCCTCCCTCAGGGGCATGCTGTCATGAGCCAAAACCAGGTCTGTGGGATGGGTGGTGGGTGTCTTGAGTGACACAGCTGTGTTGGGGACCAGCACTACACAAGGTGACCAGCCACGGGGTCCACGCTGAGAGGGCTGTCCTTGGCCTGTTTGTCTAATAGAGGAAGTGCAGGAGGAGGCTATGAAGGGGTGGGGTGGGAGTTCTGTCTCCTGGAGGAGGGGTAGCAGAGCCGCAGCATTGAGTCTCAGTGTCTTCCCTAGAGTGTGGGACCTCAGAAGGGAAGGACAGCTAATTCAGGTTAGCAAAGAGGAACAAGTTAGCCTAGTACAGGGTGGTTCATTGCTGTACTCTGATGAGCGTCTGATGCTTTAACAAGGAGAAATCTCCTGGGAAAAAAAAAAGATCAGTTAGTCTGGACTCTGTCCTCTGTAGCATCACCTGAGGTCATACGTAGCTAGTATTTCAGGTTGGCTTAGTCTCAAACAGGACCAGTCTGCCAATCCTTGACTCAACCTCTTGTGCCTAAAGGTTCTGGAATCTACCCTATCCGATTCATTTTTCAGGAACTTTCTGGCTTAGTTTGGCCATAATATATTCATGTTTCCTTCTTGCTATGTCAAACACAGATTTTATAAGGGATCCTTCCATGTGCTGTATCAGCAAAAGCCACTTGGAAATGCCAAAGAACCCCCAAGAAGGACGAGGACTCAGCAGGGGCCATCCAGCATCCATGGACTGAAGGCTCCTTGGAGAGTGTGTGGTGTTGAACCAAAGCAACTGGAGTCTGATGTCTGGGGAAGGCACTAGTCAGTCACGCTCGGGAAGGAAAGGAGCTTGCACGCATGTGCTGGTTTCCTCTCTCTCAAGTTTTCTCCATCTGAAGCCCCAGCTTACTGTGTCAATGCTGCCCATACTCAGAGTGGCTCGTTCAACCTCAGCTACTATTGTACAGGTTAATGCTCTATAGAAAGCTCACAGGTCCTATGAATTTCTTAATCTAGTCAACTTGAAAATGAATACCAACTACCCCACTAGGTAAGTCAGCAAATAAATGAACAAGAAGCAAACAAATAAGTAAATAATAAAAAATGTTTTTGATATACATCCTCTACTGAGACACTCTGAATGACCAAAAGAAATTATGGAAGAAGCCCTTTAATTTTTACATGTTGTTTCATTTATTCAACTAGCATTGAACAAACACTGCTAGGAGTTCTGCTCTACTGTAGACAAGCAGCGGGCTATACAGACTCATGGAGTGTGCTGTCTCCTCCGCAAACAGAGCTGTGGCTCCCAGGGACGCTATGGGATGTCTTTATGTACACTGTGAATATGTGTTGCTCTCATTGGTTGATAAATAAAGCTGCTTTGGCCTATGAAAAAGCAGGATAGAGCCAGGCTGGAAATCCAAGCAGAGATACAAAAATACAGGAGAAGGTCAGAGTCTGGGAGAGGCCAACAGCCACCCAAGGAGCAACATGCCAGAGCAACACTGATAAGTCACAGGCCAGATGGCGATACATGGTTGAATAGAAATTGGTTAATTTAAATGTAAGAGTTAGCTAGAAATAAGCCTGAGCTATCATCAAATATTTATAATATTAAGTCTCTGAGTGATTACTTAGAAATGGCTATGGGATCGAGAGGAACAGAAAAGCCTCTGGTTACATTTGGTGTCCCACATAAGTCATGAGATAAAGCAAGAATACATGGAAGTCTCTTTATTAAGGGATGAAAAGAAAATAACACACTCATGAATACACCCTTGGCTAAACAGACTGAATTCCCACAACACTAGAAAGATGCTCCAGGCAACTCATCACCTCATGAAGAAAACTTAAGATACTCCGGTTACTTATAAGAATTCAGCCTATAAAATTAGATGGAACTTCTGGTCCACATAAGATCACAGTCTTGTTCCTTTCTATTCCCCTTTACAAACAACAGATAAACACTGGAAATGATCCAAGGAGCAACCCAGAGAGAACCCTGAAATATAGAAGCTGCTCAGTGACTGCAGCACTGGAGGGACAGCAACATAAGAACCCTCTTGCAAACCATAGCTCCCTGAGGAGGAAATATGTCAGACTTGTATTTGAGCAACCCCAAACCCAACCTAGCAACACAGGGTACACCAGGGGCCTTTAATCCTCACCCATTCTCTCTCATCAAAGGGGAGTTGTTCGACATAACCAGGAAAGGCCTGGAAACACTGGCAAGGGGTTGGGAGCTCAACAGAAAAGTCCCAGGAAGAGAAGCATGCTCCTCCCCACTCAGGACCTAGATTGTTCTTCCACAGAAACACCAGCTAGCAGACTTGGGAAAGAATGAGATGAATACAGACCATAGTATTTAGCTTGGTTCAGAAAGCCTCTTTGTTCACGTGAGACTGAGTGTCCCTTCCTCCACTTAGTGATAGTAGGAAGCCAGATGTGTACAGTAGGGAATCCTGGGCTGACAAGAACCCAGGTTGATAAGTGCCCTGCCTATCTGCTAGACTGGAGGGGAGGACCTACAATATGGAGTCAGTCAAAAGCAGATAGCCCAGGAATCAACTCTGTCTCCATGGAGCTGTCCTCAGCATAACAAGCAGATGGACTAAGAGGCCTATTCTTCAAGATGCACCAGATACTCCACCTACCTAATACAGGAGCTGGGAAAATGTCTCAGACATTCTGAGCTGGGACCAACAAGAGACTCCCCTGCTCCATATACCTGGTGAATAAATTAGCAAGAAAAGTTTCATGAATACATTTGCTACTGGAATTGTAACTGCTCATATTGTAGGCCAGTATTGCTTAGCCTGAACAAGTTTCTATTAAAATAATTATTTAGCAGAACAGAGAATTAATTGACACAATTAATTAATTAATGTGACCAAGCCAGGCTTCTGCTTCTGCCATAGGTCTTTCCTGCCTGCTGCCATGTCCCCACCAAGATGGACTATGCTTCTCTATAACTGAAAGTCAAAACAACCCCTTCTCCCTTAAGTTACTTTTGTTAGTGTAAATTAGCTCAGCAGCAAGAAAGTAACCAGGACGTATGCACATATGGCAAATAGACGAAATGAAAGGCAAACACTTAGATAAGAAAAGGCAAAACAAGGCTGGAGAGATGGCTCAGAGGTTAAGAGCACTGACTGCTCTTCAGGAGGTCCT